>OMNV01012369.1:0-123110 GCA_900303265.1 Brotula barbata
ATTACCTTCTGTGGGAAGGTGTCTTTCAGTAGTTTTAGCATGTCTTTACAGAGAGTCAGGGCATCATCCTTCTGTCTCAGGGTGTCAACCAGCAGTCGCAGGGCATCATTCTGCTGTCTTAGTATGGTATTTTCCCATTTCACCGAGTTAGTCACCTCTCTCAGGGCATTTTTCCCCTGTCTCAGGGCATCATTCTGCTGCTTCAGTATGGCATTCTCTTGTCTCACAGAGTTAGTTTCCTCTCTCAGGGCATCATTCTCCTGTTTTAGTATGGTATTCTCCTGTCTGAATGAGTTAGTCTCCTCTCTTAGGGCACTTTTCTCCTGTCTTGGGGCATCATTTGCCATTCTCAAGGCATCCTGTGTCAGTGAGCCATGCTTCACAAGTTCCCGAAACACCGTTTCTCCCAGAGATGTGGTAATCGTCCTTGATAAGAAGGGATTTGTCATAGTGTCACATGTGTTCTGTGCCTTTGATGGGTCCACCATTCCCCTGAGGCTCATATTATCTTTTTTAAGATACTCTAACCATTCCAGCCAAACACACTTTTCTCTCTTCCAGGCCTCCAGGTGAATGGTTTTCTGGTCTTGGACGGCATCTCTCATGTTGTCTAATTCAGCACAAAGCTCACTCTCTTTCAGCAGCTGATTCGTAAGCTGTATATTTGCATTATCCATTTTCATTTAAGTTATAGTGTCTTGTTTTTGGAAGTACTCAAGATGCTTTCTTTGCCTGAATGAAGCACAATTGTCCTTCTCAGCATGAATATTCCTCACTATCCCAAGGGCCTGGTGCTCCTCAGCGTCCAGGTCTGTCTGTCTCTGCAGCTGGTTGCCAAGTTCCTGAATTATGCTGTCTTTCTTAATTAAGTCATCTATCTTTGTCTTCACTTGTATTGGGTTACTCATTGTTTCTGTCACTCTGTGCAGTTCTGTGATGTCATGTCTTGTTCCATGATGTCATTTTCTTGCCCATGATTTATTTGATTATTTAGTTTTGCACTGCACAAATACAAAGTCTCTGGGCATTTATTTACATTATAGCTTCTGAATGAAATGCATCTCAAAACAATTAGATTAACTTCTTCGTCTTGGATTAGACAAGCGTGTTTTTCCTTAGTTCTATCGTTTCTGCTGTATAGAGCTGCTGCGTAGTTTAAACCTGTTAAACATTCAGTGATATGATTTTCTGTTCCCTGATGTCATTTTCTTTTCCATGATTGAATGCTGGAATAGAAAATGACATCATGGAATAGGAAATGACAGGACCACAATGCTCGAGACCCCCAGCCAATCACTGATAGAAAACTTGTCTGTCCGGTCCCAACTCATAAATACGGATTTGTAATAGATATTCCACTGGCATGGATGACACACGGTTGATTGTGGTGGTGGAAAAACTTTAAGTATCCTGCAACCAGAAGCCATTTTTGTAAGGATTTACATACAAAGGAAAGGACATAGGTGGTAGTTACCGCAGCTGTGAGATCAGGTGATATTTAATTTATTTATTCATTAAACTTCTGTAGGCTGCAGCAGTTAAATAGTCATGAGGTTGGAGTTGTGTTTTATTTTTCTACTCCTGCTCCTCTGTCATCCCCTTTTCATTTTTGTCATTTTGTTCACTCTGCACTGGGTTTCTCTGCTATCAGTATGAACTGGCTCATCATATGACTGAAGGCAATGGTTTCTATTTTTACATGGCTACTTGGAACAGCCAGATAATTTCTCTCTAAATGTAGCTCCTTTCAACATGTTCCTGCATGTCTAAATTAGAAGTCTTCTCATCGTACTGCACAATTAAATTAAAAATATTTACAATGTCACTCAACTCTCACAAGTACACACACAGATCAGACACAGAGCCCACTGTTGTCATAAACAAACATTTGAATATCTAGGCTACCGTATGGAAATAGTGCATATATTGTAACTGTTTAAGATTAAATTTTAAAATACTGTATATTCAGATTAGCCACAAATGTATAGTTAGAGTAAATTAAATTGCCTGGCCATATTAGTGTAAATGCACAAACACACATTTCTTCCTGAGCCATATGTGTGTGTACTCCTTATATAAGTCAATATGCACTGAAATCAGGATCTACTTCCAGTTGCATTTGCAACTCTGACTGTCATTTTTGGATTAGGAAACACTTTGAGGTTTGGCGGGATTATAGGAAATTTCAGGATTGCTAGATCAGGTGTAACTGAGGGAGTTTAACTGATTAGTGGAGAGAGAATTTCAATTGCAAAGATATTTTATGGACAGCTTGGTCTGTTCACCCATGTGTCCTCATGATGCTCGAATCTCGCTTACACTGCTGGTGATTTAGATTGTATAAACTCAAACTCTACAAAGTGTTGAGTCATGGCTAAGTAGTTCAAGGTGTCCTCATTTTACCAAACTTTGATGGTGGTTACATGCAGCAGGTGTAAGCAAGGTACCCAGAACGCTGTGGACGAGGCATAATTTTACAACATTATTAAATACACACCACAAAACTCAAATTAGAGGATGGGCACACACACATATACACACCTTTCATCATGCTGGGAGAATAAACTGAATGTACTTGTGCGTCACCACACAGTTATTACAGAAAGCAGAGGCACATTCAGTAGTTTCTCAGTCCTTCGTCATCCATTATATACATGTTTGACTAAATATAAAGATTGTATTGAGACTCTAAGTGATTATATATATATATATATATATTCTCTGGTTGCTTGAATCGTTCTGCAATGGGTGTTATTAGGTAACTGTTGTGTAATTAGTGCGTAGGAGGGATCACAAGAGAACATAGATACATCTATAAGATTAATCGAAGAGGAAGAAGAAATGGTGACTTTTTTTATTTTTTCTACCTTTTGAATGTAAATCTCTGTTTTAGCTTTAGGCTACAACCTTCAAACTCAATTCCAAAAATACCTAAAATATTTTCATTATCTCCTACAAACATGACACCATATCTCAAACATTTAACTTTATATACAGTGTTTCCATAACTTCCTCTTTACATAATTTGGTAATGCCATTTATCTAGAACGGCATATGAAAGCTGTGCCCTAATGAGTGAAATTTTGGGTTTTTGTGTTCTTCCAGGCAACATAATATAAATTATGACAGAAGATTCTGGAAATCCTGGCATTCATCAGTACTTGCATAGACACAAAACACGACATAGAAATGTCATATAGAAATGTCAACGCTCTTTCAAGCCCCTCCTAAAAATACAATATAAAAAACAATACTGTTAACAGTAAGAGTCATGACAATACAATCAACATATAAGTAACAGTAGTAGTTAATCATGTTCTCTTGATCATTAATGAGCAAAATTTTAAATGTCTAGTGTTATATAGTGTTTTGTAAGCATTTCTTTAAAGCCCCTTGAAACGTATTAATTGATCCACTCCCTACTTTAAAACATCGGAGTCTGCTGTAAGAAAGGACCGCTGCGTTGCATCTTTCCACCAATCAATCACACATTCAATTAAAATGCATACAGTCTTTTCATTAATTTCATTATCAAGCCTATACATATATGATAATGATTTTGTGAGACTCACGGGTGTTTCCACCCGATTGATGCTTCAACATTGAACACCTCTCTCATCGGTTATACATGAGTCATTTCCTTTGTCAGAACAGAGCGTCTCGTGGCTTGTTAATTAAAACAAATGCAGGGGCAGCTCCATAGATTCCGTTTCAGCTTGACAGTTTTGGCATGTTAATTTCATATCGTTAACAGTGACATCAATGATTAAAAGGGCTTTGGTTTTCGGTTGTTTTGGTGTAATGCACTAAATGAAATTATTAAGCAAATGGAGAGTCTGCTATTGTTTGTCTACATCCCAGGAGTGTTTCTGTGCAACCTCACGGCATTCTCTTTTTCTGAATTTGTTGCCCATGTTTCTCCTACAGTTCATAGAATGAGCACATACGAATGAAGCTATCAGGCCGTTGCTTTTGTAGTACGTGAGTGCTGTAGCTAATACAGCATTTGTGATGGAATAAGCACAGAACGTTGTCCATCACAGTTGACCTCTTATACAAAATGTACAATAACAACTGCTCTGCTCAGGTTTGATGGCTGTTGTTAATGGTGTTATTCAAGGTGTGTTGGTGTGCTCTTTTCAAGGGTGATGTATCCCTTGTGTAAAGGGCAGTTTGTGCTTCAGAGCCTGTGAAAATGCTCTGAGGTAATGACTATCTCCATTAGGCGTTCATTTGAAGCATGATTATGCATCCATTTGCAAAGAAAAAACGGCAACAAAAAAAAAAAACATGCTAAAACAAGCTATGCCCAGATTTAATGAGTCTAATTTATGAAGGATTTACGGTCCAAATGTGTGTGTGGTGTGTGAAATTTCTAGTGTTTAGTACAAGGCTGACAAAATCCTCAACTTGCAGTCCACAACCCCAATGTAGACTATGAGAGAAGATCTTTTAAAGTAATATGAGGTACGTAAGTTTATACAATATTTACCTCAGTCACACATTCTTATATATGGGCATTGTGGCTTAGGTGCATGTTGAAGGTCCCTGAACAAGACCCTAACCCTAAAATTGCTCCCGACAAGCATGTGGGCCTTGCATGGTTACCTCGGCTGTTGGTGTGTGAATGAATGGGTGAATGTGAGGCAAACATTGTATGGCGCTTTGGAGGCCATTTACATTTACCATTACATTCTCATGTCAGTGAACATATAATAAAATATAATGTAGGGAGTCTGTTTTCTATTAATTTTAAGTGAAACATTCCGTGTTAATTTGTCTATGTTACTCGTAATTTCCCATTTGTGCAGCACATACGTACATACTTAGAGTATGTGACCACAGTGCTGAAGTACACAACGGTCTAGTTTCTCCACCACTTATAATTTGTCTGTATTTACAACCTTATGTGCCACTAAGCACGAAATGGATAGATGAGATGATTTACAGCAGAATGATACAGAACTATATGAACCTGCTAGAATTCCTCTGCCTGTGGGCTTCCTTAAGATGCTGAACACCCTCGCATGTTTTTCCAGTTTTGCTGGCTGATTGAAGGTCCGTTAAACTGTGTGTGTCTTAGGTCGCTAAAAGGTACACAGGCAAAATAATTATGAGGTTGTTGCAAAATCAGGCGAGTAAGGGAAATGTCAGTCCAGCAAATTTTGGAGACACAAGCTTGAGAAGCAAGCAAAAATAGCTTTGTGGGTGAGCCATGGCCTTTAAAAACAGCTGGAAGACAGTGCTGTATTGACTGATGTTGTGCCTTTTTTTAAATCACCTTTTTAAAATCACGCAGTCTATCTGTGTGCCTTTTATGTGCTTTTTTGCCATTCCAAACTAATTCCTATCAAGACATTCTTGCTCATCTCCAGCATCGCAGTGTGCAGAAACGGAAGAAATTAAAATGATACCCAATCAAATGAATAAAACATTTGAAGCTGAAACAAATCGATAATCTCTAACTCACGTCACACAACACATACAGTATGTGCACATCAGTGTGACATGGTAGTGTTAGCAGTTTTTTTCTGAATGAACACACTGGATTTATTCGGTATTACTGGTCTTTATTGTAATGGCCCATTTATCATTGCAGTGTTTGTTCATTAGGCCAGTAATCTGGAAGCAATTGAATTGAATTAGGTTTTGATCTAATTGTACAGTATTTGTCTTATATGAAATGTTTGGAAAGAGTCTTAGTGGAACTCTGTCATAAGTATCTGCTAAGGAGTTTCCTAGCGTGAGCCTCAGTGCCCAAGCTGGCACAGTATGAATGTTTACCTACAGATAAATCCCACCGCATCCATTTATCTCCACTCAAGTCTCTAATAACCCCGAAGCTGATTTTCTGTTTACAACTTGTTGCACTGTGAACACTAAGTACCTGTGGGTTGATATTGAACGAGTAAATCTGTCACATAGCGATGAATATTAAGGCTTTGTAGTAGTTTGTGTGTGTTATGTGTTGCGGTGCAGGTCAGTAAACATTCACAGAAACGGCCAAGTATGTTTCTATATCTGCCCTTCCTCCTGTTCAGTCCAAATAAACTGGAAGTGGAGAAATGCTCCAATGCTCTCTTTCCCAAACGCGATTTAAACTCTGTGGATTTGTCAGAAAAGTGGTACAACGGAAGATTTTGATTTATAATCTAATAAGTTAAATTAAAGGACTTCTGTGTACTGAATCGACAGCCTCGCTTCAACTTTACTACTTATGGATGGAGGAGACACTTAAGCTGTGAGTTTGATTTGATATGTATGAGGCACTTCCTATTGTCACCCCCTTCATCGTGGACCACAGTGATGCTGGGAGTGTGGCGTATGAATAATCTGCTGATAATGTGCACCTTTGAGCATTTATCACAACAATTCTCTTCCCTTCGAGTCAGAAAATATCTGGATAGAACAGTCAATCGGAGTTGCCAAGAAAGGCAACACAAATGAAATGTTCTCTGTGCTCTTGGAGTAACATTGAGAAAAAGAAAGAAAGGACATTTCTTTCAATAAAATGAAAAAAATACCACAAGCCCATTGTTTAGTAGCTAAGACAGAAAGTATCGGCCTATAAGAATAGATAAATAAGTAAATGAGCTAAATTTTGATAAACTCATCCCAGAGTAAGAGAGATAAATAGATACAGTTGGGATATTTTATAGCGCTCTGCTGATGTTTGTGCAGTGGTATTCTTACAACCCGCAGTGAACATTAGCCTTAACATCGGCCTCAAGCAAATTTCCAGTGGAATTAACGTGCTTAATTTATTTTAGTTTTTGCTGGTGTCTCTCTGTGCTTTAAACCACCCACCATTATTCCAATTGCTCATTTTGCCAATGATTTAAGGGGCTTTCGCATAGAAAGCATTTTGCCACCGAGCAGAGCGGAGAGCATTGACACGTGCCACCGGGTTCAGACCAGCAAAAAGTAGGCGGGGCTTACAAATTGGGAACGGCATTTTGTTTTGTCAAGCAAGGAAGATGTATCTGTCAGGCTACTGAGGGGGAGGGGGGGCACATGACATTTTGCCAACCTATATTATTGAAACACACCTGTTATTCCTTCTTGCCAATGTGTTTCCATGAGAGGGCTTTCCTCTCAAGGTCTCCATAAAACCGTAAACTTGTGTTGTACAATTCAGGGATCTCAGAAACTTTTTCATCTGTGTTGTGTCGTTCATTTACAGTTGGAAAATCGGCTTCCATTTGTGGGTTCTGGTTGCCTCATTTCTATTGGCCGCCGCGCCTAAATATGTGAAATGACTTGTTTTTTCTGCGATTGATGCGAGTTTGGCGGTTGAGGTTACACTCAGTGATTCAGCAGCCTTCAGGTTCCTTTACTTTTCGTACTTAATGATAATGTTCAGCACAATTGTTCAGTGTTTGAAATTGGAAGAAGGATGTCAACCTCATTAAATGTCAGGCTCTATATTTTAACGAAAACTTTTATTTTGAATATCACCAAGGCAGTATGTAGATGCAATATTCAGCTGGGTGAACATTGTAGTTGATCCAGATAGATGCCACGGCTGGAAGTTATGTGTTGTCCATGTCTGTCGCTAAATATTTGACTGCCTATTTTTACCTGCAGGACTGTAGAAGTGAGCTGAAGTCTCCTGACAGCTTGCTGTAATGAGGCAGTTGGAGAGAGGGTGCTGTTTACTTTACTTCTGCCTCAAGCCTCTCTCCCTATTGTCAGGATTGTGGCCATCATGTTAGGTCAGCGTGAATACCCGAGCCACAGCAGGTGCAGTGGTGGATCTTCTTTCGCCAGATGTCAAAGCTGCTAGCTCAAAATCAGGTTCCAGCTGAGACTTTGCTGTTGCTTTGCGTAGGTGACTAATGCAATCCATAATATTGCACAGCTAGAGTGTGACCGATGTTCCATCAAATGACAAGGTGTTGTATACTCAAGCTAAGTCTAACTGAACAGTGTGAAAAGAGCATCCTCACTCTGTCGTTGGGCATTTAGTGGGCTTTTTTGTTGTCGATTCAATAAGGCGAAGCCAGAATAGAGAGCTTGTCTTTTTGCAGTGCCCTCCCTTTTCCCTCTTGGTTAATTCCCTTAGATTTGCGCAGAGGTGTGCCAAGGACGCAAGAGCTCTTTTCTTCTGCAGGTTTTCAACCACTGCATATTAATCAAAAAGCATTGATGGGCTATAGTAATCATGCAGCATAGAATGGCATAAATGAATGATTCACTTGGCATGCTGCCATTATTCATATAAGAAAGACAATCAATGTCCTGTTAAGCATGGTTATGCTTTTGGTTATGGTTGGTTACAGGTGAATGGCGTTAAATCATGTGAATTTCAACATGTGTCAGGTTTGTGCTACTCACTGTATAATATACAGCAGTATATATAATATATATAAAGCAGTGATGATACTGAATATTATCTAGACAATAGAAAACCCTCCAGTTTCCTGTATTCCCTATAATTGTTGAGTGTTTTCCTCATTGGTCTGTGTGCTGTCGATCGCTTACCGTGCAAGGCAACAGATGACAACATGTCATTCAGTGAAATGATTGCTGGTTAAACAAATACACAGAGAATGTGAGTCTATATAATATTGGAACAGCTACACTGATGTGCAGTTTTTTGTTCGTCTCTTTCTGTTCAATTAACATGGAATTAGAGGATGGCAGCTATGGCAGCCACTAAATCTATTTTATATATTGTACAGCTACATGGCCTGTAGCTCTATTTTCAGTCCAAACAAAGCGCCTTGGAGCCTCATATTTCAATATTGCATAGAAAAAGGTTCCAAAATCACTTCAACAAAAAATAAAAATGAAAAATAGAATATTCATATGTACTAGAAGGTTGGTATTTATCAAATCTGTCTAGATAAATCCCATTATTTCTATTTCACAGCGACTCTTATTTACATAATACTTTCCCTTTAAAACCTGCAGTAAATGTCACTGGGAAAAAAAAAAACTTTACACATCTCAATATAGAAGTTTTGTTCACCAAAGTGAAAGCAAACCAAACAACACTGTTTGGAACCTCGTCCAGTGGCTTGACAAATGAGAGGTAAAAAAATGCATGGTAACATATCAGAGCTGCTGTAAATTCTGCCTCATCAGAGTGCGGAATTTAAAAAGTAATTGATTTCATTAATCTGATTTAAAAAACATTTGCAAAAACAAGAATTATGATCCACAATTGAGAAATTAGTGCAACAGGCAGAGGGCAGCACACTGGCAGTCTAATTAGGGAGAGATTAGCGGCTGCCATTATTTGCGACGTGAGTGATAGAGAGGACCCCTGATTAAGAACCAGATGCACAAATTGATAGTAAGTCATGCTTTAGATATTTTATTGTAGACAACAAACTGTCATCAGTTAAATCTGCAGATTATGTTGATACTATCTGCAGTCCTTCTGTAGAGAGCCACCAGCCAATAGGTGATTTGCCAGGCACCCTCCGCTGGGCAAAAACATCCTTTCTGTCACATCAAGAGCAAGGATTCCTGGCTGACATGATCTTGAAACAGCAAGAGGAGATCAATGTGTCAGATCTTGGAATCAACATGTAAAGTTGTCACAAAATAAATGTGTTGTCTTGGTCCAACTGAATAGGATATTTGAATAACGGACACTTAAAATGGTTGTATGATATTGGCTCCTGTCCTCAGTGCCACAGCGTTAGGTGGTGGCAATCAATCATTCAGTGAAATGCCTTTTTTAATGGCAATGTTGTAGAGACGCTCCACGCCTTGACATTTTAGCAAGCCTAAAAATTAATATGTACTTTACAGTGCGGTAACAGATTAAATCACACTTATTGGCTTCCTACCCGCAAAACTTTAATTACAGCAACGTTACAAGTGTAACCTTGGTAACCGGAGGGCCCAGGTTATTTCACTGATCAGTGTGGCCCATGTTGTTAATGGCAATGATATTTATATCAACTGAAAAGCTGAATCTCCTGCAAACATGTTTCCAAAGTAAATACATCAAATGTTGTCTAAACATGAACGGATTCAGGTGACACCCGTCAGAGGCGGTGGCTCTCTAAAATAATAGCATCATCATCCACCTCTTTGCTCCTCCAGCATTGCTTTGAAGTGCAGCTCATTGAGTATTACAGTGGATTCAAATGTGCTTAGTGTGTCAATGGTCTCAAGATGGAGGGTGAGCGAATGCAAGCATAAGCTTTGAAGAGGCTATGCATGTTAAAGATGGCTCACAGCACTTTGTTAAATTCTTCCATCTTAGTTGTTTGCTTCTCATGTTTTCTTCATCCCTTGTACGTGCTCCTTAAGGACGACACTTTACCTTACAAGCTAAAGGAGTGCTAGCGATAGTGATAGCAAAAGCGATCCGGAATGTCTTCACACTGAAGTAATATTATTAGCTTAGTGGTTGTTCTCTGTGAGCGCAACCGAGGCATGACTTAGCAGACGACCCCTCCTCACGTTCCTCCTCATCTGTCCGTATTTGAACAGCACAGCAGTTTACTTAAGAATTGCACAGACTTGTAGCACAGCCTCAGCCTACGTCATGTTCCCCAGGGGTGTGTGTTTCTCTCTGTGCATATGGTTGATACATCTGTGCTTGCATGGTGATGGATTCGCATTGAAATCTTCTGGACAACGAAACAAGATGGAATCTGAATCATCAAGATAGATCTTTGGGTCGTTTCTGTGCATATTTTTTGGCATTTTTGCTTAATTATGATAGGTACAGTAGAGAGATAGAGAGGAAAAAGCAGCACTTTGCCGATCCCCGTGGGGAAATTATTTATTATTATTTATTTACTAACTGAGGAGCAATGGGCAGCACTCACATGCAGACGCAAAAATAACGACCAACTCCAGGGCAATAACAGTGAGTGATTAGCCTAACTCAAGTTTTTTGTGGGAAACTGGAGCACCCGCAGGAAACCCACACAGACACGAGGAGAACGTGCGAAGTCCACACAAAAAGGTGTGGTAGTCGACATTGGGACTCGAACCCACAACCTTTTTGCTGTGAGGCAGGGCAGAGAGAGGGGATGACATGCAGCATAGGGCAATCAAACCTGCGCTGATTTGTAACAGATGTTGATCTGATTTGTGAGTGGAAATGCCTCCCTTTTTTGTATTGCACTTAAAGTCATCAGGTATTCGTAGAATGTAAATACATCGAATGATGCAAAATGCGAGCCGGAAAAAAAAAAACAGTCTAATATGATATTTGTCATTGTAAAATCAAAATATTGTTAATAATTAATATTTAAACCACTCTGAGTAAAGTTGACCTCACCTTCACAGTATCAGACCTGTTCTTCCTTTTGTCATCCACTGAAGTTAAAATGACAGGTCTGCAGAGCATAATTATATTCACTCTGATGTTGAAATCAGTCACACAGCGTTAAGTGCATCTTGTCTTTCCTGCCGCGGATATTTTTGACCCTTTAACTGGCACCTATTAAGTGGAGTGGAGTACTGACTGAAATCACAAAATACACATTTACGTACATAACAGGCACAGAAGACAAAAGAATAAAAGCTACAAGTAACAATAGCTGTTTTAATTAGTTTTTGGTGAATTTATCGAACAAATAATGGATATTATGAGCTGCAACAGAGTAACACAAATCACGAGTCTGGACTTTTATGTTTCCACACTGCCAATCCCTAAACTGCCAAGCATTCATAGAACTAATTTATGGAAATAGATTCACCACCAAGTAGCACAACGTATTCGGACTTACAGTATACCCATACATTCATCCATTCATTTATGTGCTGTAGAGAACCCTTTCTCCTCTCCTGCAGTGGAGCTGTAGCCTATCAACATATGGTCTCCACTCCTGCTGCAGTGCTTGTCGTACTGTTGCTCTTTTCAGAGGCAGTAGTGTATTTTAAGGCCTAAGGCGACTTAGTTCCCAGCCAACATCTGTAGGGTTTGGTGCGGTATCTTTTTAGTGTCACCGTGAAATGGTCAGTGGTGTGTGAAATTAAACCTGCTGCTGCCCCTTCCCTGCCTCTTTGACTAACTGTAGCCAATGACGAATATCCACATAAGGACATAAGAACAGTCCTCCGATCTGTGTATATTAGGCGTTTTGGATGACTATATGTCCATCTAGTATGTCTTAAAAAAAAAAAACCAATAAAACACACGTACAGAGATGCTCCGTCTATGTTGATGAGAAGTCATTAGAATGTACGACAGCATTAGGAAGTTAGGCAGTTTGTTGACAGTTGTGACGGGAAGACATAATTACGTCCAGTCGACAGGCTATCTGTCTGTTTCGGATGCAGGTACGTGCTGAAGTGCGTGGGTAAACACGCAGACGTGGTGAGAAGGCAACTGACAGCGGTACCACAGTCATGACAAACATTGCATACGGGCTATAATGATGGTCTCATGATCTCATGCTTTTCCCCTTTTGTAAAGCCTCTAAAACCAAAGGTTCAGGTGATTCTGAGGTGGTAAAGTCAGAACAACAACATTTAGTTACGGCAATTTAACCACAGGAAGTTTAACTGACCAATTTTGGGGACAAGGTTGAGGGTTGAGAGACAGATCAGAACGGTGAATAAATGTGAATTTTGTTGGCACCTCTCCACCTTTGGAGCCCGATGGAAACGCATTGTTCCTGACAAGCACACTGACAGCTGCAACCCAGGTTTTTTGAGTGACAAATCTCAGATCAGAGGCAACTCAGTCAAAGAGAAAAGGAGCACCACAGGAGCCCTGCTGGAAGACTTGTCTCCCTTCCAACTTCTGGAGAAAATGAAAGTCAATGCAGTCGCCTTTTAGTTTGTGATTAAATCTTTATATTTTTGCACTTCTAATCGCATGGGGTATGACTGAAAACACCCCAGCGGAAACTCTTTCCTCAGCTCTGTAGCAGAGCATAACACTTTCCTGTGTCTGTGTGTTGTCTGCATGAGCACCACCAACAGAATTTTTGGCATTTTTGTAAACATTGTTTCAGATATTCAGTTGTCTGCTGAACAGGGTTTGGTGAACTCCTGCCATCGCTGTAATCTTCTTTAAACCCATTGTGATTATCAAAAGGGGCCATTGTCAGCAGGAACAGAAAACTGTCATCAAAAACAAAAAGTTAAATTAAACCATCAAAAATGTGACAGTCAACAAAGTATTATCAGCTTTTATTGGACTGATCAATCGCTGGAAATATACACACAATTATGCTGTAGTTTTAATAGAAAAGGATGGTGTCCATCAATCACCCTGCTGGCCTTTTTGCAAAAAATACACATCAGTGTATTAAACTCGCAGTTCTTGTGCATTAATTTCTTTTTGTTTTGTGTTCATTTTACCTTGAATGTGTTGTGTAGGTTGTTTGTCATGCATGCCTCAGCTTTAACTCTGCTTCCAACACTAATAGCCAAAGATTCTTGCAGTGAGTTCGAGTGTTTTAATCCATTAACTGGTCATCACAGTGTTTGTCCACTGATGTTAAGTTCCCACTGTGGAATTCAGTGTTTAACGATACACACAGCAGGTGACACTGTTCACGTGCATTTTCATAAAACACTTACCTGCCCCCTACTGCTGCTCTTGTTTCCCGTTACCCTAAGCTGATGCTGTTTACCTGTTATTTTACTGCTTGGTAAAAGAAAAATAGAGCATTGTGTTGGTTGGTGGCTGTTTGTGTACTTTAGACACACAGGAAAATATCACATTCACCAAACCATATTGTGCTGCGGTTTGTGCTCAAAACAGAATTTGCAAAGTTGGCAAGCTGCAGAGATGACTCAAAGCCAGGAGGAGACTCATTTAGAAGATACTGTCACAAAGAACAACCAAAAGGACACAACAGGGCTAAACCATGTGTCTCGCAGTCTTGGACCCAGCGTAGGACAGATTGATTACAGACTATAAACTCTTTGGCTGCATACAAGTCAATGGTGCAAAATGTCAGTATCAGACACGGCTGAACCGTCCCTGCCAGCATACATGAGTACTTTGTACCGATTGTTCCAGATTTAGCACCAGGGATAGCGCTATGGCTCGGGACTGGAAATGTGGTTCTCTTCCTCCCTTCTTTTTAATCGGATTCTGACCTGCAAGTGTCCTGCTGTTTGTTTGTTTTGTACTCTCTGTCGTCTGTTTGATCTCAACAACACAGTTATAATCCATTTCCCACCTAAGCCCGTTCTATTCACAAGAACCAATCATACAATTACACACAAACAGATAGAAAATTTAATGACAGTTGGCCGTTTTTTATCTATTTGTTCTTCTTTACTCATTGTCTCCACGTCCATCCTTTGAACTGATATGATAGTGTTTTCTTCCTTTCACTTCTTAGTCCATGATTTTTGGTTGCTTTGGTAGGCTTTCATTTTTTTCTCGCCATTATTTTGTAGAACACCAAAACCCCCACTCTACCCTCACCTCTAACACTTATTGTTGTTTTAGTGAACTCAGGTAATTACTGGTGTTTTACAGTCACAGTTGGTAACGGTCTCACCTTCAGATGTTTGTGTCACTTACACAGAAGATGTCAGCTTGGTTCTTAATTCCGTTGCTTCATTTTATTATGTTAATTGCGGTGGCATGTTTATATAATTGGTTATTAATTACAGCATAAACGCTCAGTAGCTCCCTTCTGCTGCTGCTGTGCTGTGAGCTGGAGTTGACTGAAGTGACACAGAAGTCAGACCACCCTCATTTAACACAGTGACTTACTATGAGACTATTATTCCAGTCACACTCGTTGTCTTACCGCTATGCAAACTATGCAGCACAATCCTGGAGATGATTTGAGCTTCAGTGCTTCTTTTTCACTCATGTTTCACAGCTCAATTTCTTTCATTCGGACAGTGATTAATAGCTGAATCATTCTCTCATATCTCTGTGCAGTGGAAAATGAAGTAAATTCCAGAACATGTGAGATATTTAAATGAAGCGAATTCAAAGTGAAAGAGTGAAATACATTAGCAGCCAGTTTATGATGTAGAGATGGGAAACTTGTAGCTTTTGTCCGCACCAAATAAATCATATTACGTAACCGCTACCCAGGCTTTCACGTCATGAACCCACAAGGCCTGGTAATGCACACACAGAGACATCACAGGTTTAAGCTTGAGTTTAAGCTTTAGTTGGCCTTCAATTTAACTCATGAAAACGTTCAATACTTTCCACTTTGTTGTCATTGTCAAATTTTCCCTTGCACACCAAAGGAGCAATAAAGTTTTTCTCCTTCCTTTTTTGGGATTTTTCATCTTCACATCTTTGTCGTTCTTCAACTCCCTCTTCCTCATCTTCTTTTCTTTTTAGCATATTCTTCTGTCTTCGTCTTTGTCACCTTCTTTTCTCCTTTTCTGTCTCTTTTAACTTCTTTGTTACCATCTTAATTTTCTTATCTTCTTTTTCATCATTGCTGCCTAATTTTTCTACTTGATTTTTGTTAGATTTTGTTAGTTTAGAGAGGAAAAATGCATGAATATGTGAATAAAAACAAATAGTCATTTATGAAAAATAATAGCGACGTGCACAAAACAAGTTAAGTGACAAACAACACTGATGCGTATAAAACAGTTTTTATTCATATTTGCCTAACTAAAAGATTGTTGACACAGCCTACTTTTTAGCTTTTTAAAGAGGCTTCTCAATGTGCTTTAATGTGTGCTGGTCTGTATTTTCAGTGTTTATCTGGTATAAAAAGATATTTTTTTAAATATTGTGCATAAGTTACCAAAACATTGGGGGGTTTTTTCAGTCTTGCTGACTTGTGTATGCACTTAGTTTCATATATAATTGGGTGACCACCTAATCAGATGAAATGTAGCCGGAAAACATTCAGACATGTCTGTATATTGTTTGCTTGTTTTGTGTGCATGTAATGGACATTTCAATAAACAATCAATCTTGTGTCACAATGGCACACCATTTCCGGTGTCAAAATAGGAAATTTGCATGTTTTCTCCAAGGAGTGTTGACTTTGTGTCCGTTATAATTCACTTCTATACTTAATATCCAGTGTACTCTCATTTGTTTTCAATACATAGATGTCATTGTTCCTCATGAGAAGCGGAAGGAAAAAAAGCAGCAATATCATGTGATTGGGGAAAGTGATTGACATGAGTTGACGGTTCATTTGAGCTTCATGTATGGTAATGCTGTGAACGCTTGATTGGGGCGTGGACGCTCTACAGGCGATGGAAAATTGTAAATCCCTCCCTCAAGTGCCAAATGTAAGCAAAGATTGCATTCGTTGATGAATTTCTGAGATGACATATATGTATTTTTCTCACTTACACTCTAGCCAGGTAGAATAGTTGTTGATTATCTGCTTTCATCTCCCCTTTGAACAAGCCCAACATGAATTCACAGTGATCTTCAAATGAGAAGTAATTTAAGGTTTTCTGTAGAAATGTTGAGTGAACGGGCCTTGGATGTTGTCTCTTTGTTTAGCGTAGCACTCAGTTCTCTACACAAAAGCAGTGAAAATCTCTTTGGATGAAGAATTGCAGTATTGAAAAATGTATGTTGTGTTTTGGGCCTGTAAAATCACAGTAAAATCATTCTTGACAGTTATTTTATTGCAGTGTTTCTGCTTGGCAGGCAAGTGAAAAAGTTAATTTTGGACACCGTTTGCTTTCAGACGGGGCTCATGGGCCAAAGTGCAAGAAAGCAAAATCAAAACACTCAGACACACTGCTGACACAGTGGAATAGATTGGGGGAGATTGATTGCCACAGAGGCAGAGGGCAGAGCCTTATGTAAAAGTACCGCTCACGTCTCCTTCTCCTCAGCAACAGTGGCCTCGGGGCTTAGCAAGTTGTATCTGTCCCTCACATCAACCACAGCGACAGTCAATAAGCTCGGCTTTGGTTGGATCCGGGCCCCTGTGCTCCTAACATCAAGATAAACTAACACACACAAACATGTCACTCAGAGACACAGAGAATATTGATGTAGTGTTTTTTTTCAGTCCACAACTTTAAGTTAAGTGCTCAATCTTTTCGTTTGTCTTTGAACTTGTAAATCTACTATGAATTATTCATAATTTACAGGGCTTACGGGGTAGTTTGCTCTTTTGTATAAATCAGTAGGCAAAGTTCAAATGAATCTTAAATTTTTGATCGTAATTTGATTATAGCAATAGATTATTTTAATGTTGTGTCTACAGTACCTGTAGATGATGTAGTATCAATTACACAAATGTAGAACTGATTTAATGTCAATTTGTGTTTATTTACAAATTCCGGAAATAACTGGCAATAAACTTTGGCTTTGATCCTGTGAAGAGATTCTAATCAGGAAGGTAACCAAAATAATGAGAATCCACTTAGAGAGCACATACGGTTAATGGAGTGCATTTACACAGCACTCCTGTCCAGAGACAAGTTCCAGCAGTTTACATTTCCATGACTCATTCTCAGGCATTCACACACCGACATCAGGTGGTTATCGTAGCCCATAAGTCATGTTGCCCCACATACCGACGCCAAGGCTACCTCATGTACAAATTAAGGGTCGTTGTATCTCTCTTGCCCTATTTGTCACCAGTCAGTGACCCTCTTTATATGAGATATCGAACCTACAGCTATATGTAACCCAATTCTTTCTCATCCAAATCTGTTTTTTTTTTCTTTTTGTGGGTAACATGGCAAGATGCAGAAAATTGTTACACACTCTTTGAAAAAGATCTTGGCTACGCCCCTTGATGTGCATCAAAAACTAATCAACTGTGGGGCTCCTGTGGCTCACCAAGTAGAGCGCATGCAACTTGTGCCATTTGCACCATGTCATCCCCCCTCTCTTTGCCTTATCCTTCCTGTCGTTCTCTCCACAGTATCTGTCAGAATAAATCAGAAATGCCAAAAAAAATCTTAAAAAAAACAACAACTAATCAGTTGTTTCTTGTTCCATGCCGTAATAGCTGCCCATGATTCATTGAAATCCGTCAGTTTGTTTTTTAGATATCCTGCCAACTGAAAATAATCTTGTTGGTGAATGTAATTAAATTGATTGTATCCAGGCTAAAACCAATTTTACTGTGTCTGGTAGTCACTTTCATGGTCCATATCCCAGGCAGTGCTGTACTTGATGGGAACACTACCATAATAATAAGGGCTGGGCCTTGCCAATATTCATAAAGAAATGACCTTAAGCTATTCCAGCCTCAAGGCCTGCTGATTAGTGTCAACGGGTGCTATGGACAGTATTGACAAAAGGTGGCTGCAGGAGAGCAGACAAAATAATCAGATGCTTGTAGAAATGCTGAGCCAAGGCAGAACCAGTGATGTAGACACCGATAAAGCACAGGCTCTTAATGAAGATAACAAAGAGACCGATCCATCAGATTCAGACGATGTCATGATGGTGGGAACAACAGACTCCAGGCAGTACTGGTCCTAGCACATTTGGTGCCCCAGGAAAGCTTTCCCTGCCCAACCCCAAACAAGTACAAATAATATGTTGCACCAGTGTTAGATAATCAAAATATAACTTGCAAAATAAATAACTGAATTGCTGTGTAAGTAACAAAGTAGTAAAAAAATATTCTGTGAAACAGGATCCTGTTAGGCGTGTATGTGTGTGTGCAGTGTTCTCTCCATTTCTTCCAAAATATAACTTACAAAATTAAAGCAAAAGTACAAAGTCACTTTGTCTCAAGAACAATAAGAAAAAATAAAACAATATATGCAAATTTGCTTTCAGGTCAAAATAATAACTAAAAATCGTTATATTCATGTTGTGCACACCAGAGAGGAAGGTGGAATCCGTGCAGTCTGTATAATCAGGCTGTTCTGAAGTGCCTTTGAGTGAATCTGGGTCACACACCTTAGCATTACCAGCTGACCTGATGCTAACAAACACCTGTACCAAACACGCAATTGCTAGTGTTTATAATGTTAGCTCCTCGCTTCGCTAAGTAACACCAACGTTAACTTACACTGACACTAGTCTAACGTACCTTTGCTGAATGGCAATGAGTTTTACATTGATGTTGGCTAACAAAATCGCACACTACCCGACTGATCCCAGCACTGGCTGGTTAGTTCAGTTAGTTACATTAGCTTGCCATCAAAATTACATAATGCTAGCATGAAAAAGCCAAATTTACAAAAAAATACCATACCTTTTTCCTTCGCCCGTTTTCTTGTCTGTTTATTTTTTTGTGCTGCACCCCTGATGGCTTTTGTCTTTCATTTTCACACTATGCATCCACTTCACTTCACTACAACATTGTTGTCCATCAAAGATCGCATGGCGTTCACACAGCGAGACCTGACTTTTTTTTCCTGGTGCCCCCCTTTGGTTGGTGCCCTAGGTGGACGCCTATGCTGCCTATGGCAAGAGCTGCCACTGACTTCAGGGACAGATGATGTCCCTGAAGTCGGTGGTAGATGAGCGGAGAGATGAATTGGATAACTCATTCACCTGTCAGAGGACTGTTTATTTGTGTGTAAGTTATGGTTTGTATTTGGGACCCTTCATATTTCCTGGTCTCGTTCTTTTTCTTGTTTTTGTTCTTCTACTTATATTCCTCCTTCGTCTCCAGTGTGTACCGCAGAAACCATTAAACTAACAACCAAATATCTCAATATCTTATTTACTGCTCATTGATCAGTCGGAAGGTTTGGTCGTAAAAAGGAACTTAATGTTTTGGTCAATAAATTCTCAACCTTTTGACTTGAGCAGAAAACTCTATTAGATTACTTGCATCGCTGTCAATACTGGTTTTGCATCATCATGAAAAATCCATTGACTATTTCTAAAAGTTCCAGTAGGAGCTGAAGAATTTCCCACCACATCCACAAATCAAAATAAAACTATATTAAAGTAGATTCTGGCAGCTGTAATCGACACTGAAAATGTGGTTTAGGATTGTTGATAACTTCAAAATAATCATCAAAAACTGGTGATGATACAAACCAAATACATGCATGACCTTTATTGTAGCAGAGCCAAGTTTGGCTCAAGTATAGGTGATTGTGTCCACGACAAAAAGTGAACAGTAATACATCAATGACTTGGGCTGTCATGAATACTAAATTATAATCGAGTGTCTGAATATATGAAAAGAAATGTATATTATGTACTATATCTTACTAAATCGTCTTGAAATTGTATTATATTAATTATATTAGTCTTTTATTCCTTCCGAAAGACTTGAAAATGACCCATTACAAAACTGCGCTCCCTACACAGTGTACAGACGCCTCTTTGTGGTGTATTTATTTTGTGTAAAATGCTGTGTTGTTGCAGGCAAAACTAGATCACAGGCAACAAGGTCTTATGTCATTATCTTCAGTCAACCAAGGTAGGCACCTCTACTGTGAGAACCAAGAACCATCACGGATGATAATACTTTCTCGTCAATGTCGGGTTAGCATTGTTAGTGCTAACTTTGCTTAAAGCCATCCATACTTGCAGAGAAACACATGCAGGGCCAGCGATAAATAGTTTAGGTGTAAGCATATATTGTCCCATTATCTTCTTCGGGCTCGGTAAGTGAGGGCTTTTCAATGCTGAGTGTTCTAAGCCAGTCACTTGAAAGGGACCCAACTGTGCAGAAAAGTGCTACTTTGATAGGCAGCAGCACAGTGACAGCAGCAATTGTTACAGTAATTAGCTCTTTCACTCTTTCCCAATCAGTGGCATGCATTCCAAAATGTCTAACTTCCCCACCAGCCTCCATATCTCTCAGGTGAAGAGAGGTTCTGGTGAAATAAGGCTCAGATTTTTGGCCCCAAGGAGAAATAAGAATAAAAACCACCACACAAATTGGTCCAGCAAGGGAGGCCACTAAAGCATTAATTTGCAGGGTGAACAAAGGAGACATGTTTGTACATATTACATAAAACAGCTTGATTGAAGGGAAGGGCAGAAAAAATACAAGGTTTAAAGGTCTTGATGCTATTTATCTGAATTTATTACATTAAAGGTCACCATTGAAATGAGTGCTTCACTACCTTCAATCGCCCTCCTGCTTTCAGGAAGCAGAGGACCTTTCAAACGAACACTCACAAGTAAACACAATGGAGTATACACATTTACATTTCAACATAAATGACTGTTAATGTTTGTTTCATGCTGAGTTTATGTCAAAATCATATACCATTTCAATGATTTACCATAATGGGATATTAGGGTAGCTTAATGAACAGTGAGATAGGAGAAAGAAGGTCCATAATCATCTGTGGTGACTTTGCCATCTGTCATAAACATGTCCATCTGTCCACATGCACTCAGAGTGACTGCATGGGAGCAGAGCTGTCGAAGCGTCCCCCCGTGTCTTACCGGGCTACAAACCATAACCTCCGAGATTGTGTGTGTGTGTGTGTGTGTGTGTGTGTGTCTATCACATGATCCTGCTTTTCTGCTCATCCAGTGTAAAGTGATCTGCCCCTCTCTTCGTTCTGTTCGTCCTGCTCTCTCTGGGCTTTAATAGAAAACTCATTTTCATAATCTCTTTCAGAAGTGATAAGGGCAAGCAAGGGGAATGGTTCTCAGGAACATCATACCACCTAATCAGACCTTACAGGTTCATGCTATTCAGGTTCATGCTATTCCCCTGTGTTCTGCTGCTCTCTGCATTATCATATGAGAGCAGAAAGTGATCAGATTAGAAATCAAAGACCATTCTATATATTCTATGCTTCTTTTATCATTATTTTTGTTGTTTTTGTCATTGTATCTATCCATTCATCCATCCATCTATGTACACACACAAACAAGTGTGTATACATATAGCAAAATACATACTTTACATTTTGCCCTACATTTTATCTTCATCAGCATGACTAATGTGGAGCAATGGTTCAGTAGCTTTGACACTTCTATATGTGACCGTCCCAAGTGTTTTTTTCCAATGAAAGTTTAATCACTGCTCATAATTTCTGCTGAATGTCTAACAGTTGCCTTTAGTATTCAATGAAACATAGTCAGGAGTGGAGCACAGCTCAATTGTAAAGTTTGAAAGTTACACTGATAGTACCCTTATAATACACTGATGCACAATGGATCTACAATTTATATCAGAAAATGTATAGGAGACAGCGAAAGCAGTGAGGTTTTGGTGAGTGAAATACAATAAAACATAATATGGTTGAACAGAACATATAAACATACATGGGACATACACTGAAGATCCCTATGTATTTATTGTGGAGTTTTTGTCTTGTATTTTGTAGCCTTTGCAATGATTTATTGTGAAACAAATAAAGAGAAAATACCGACCCATTTCACAAAGTGGAAAGTATCATTTTGAGGAGAACTTTGAGATCTTTGTTTATGCTTTGCTATGTGAATCTCATCCAATGCGCACCTGTAAAAATAATAGCTGGCCGTGTTCATAACAGCTTTTCTCCTGAGATACGTGATTGTGCTTATAAGCCTGTGTTTTTTTCTGCTATAGATTTATAAGAATTGTGGATAAATGGGTCTTTATAAAGGCAGTTTAATCTTTGATTATTCACATGAAAATACATACCAACCAAATTGGGAGTAGTAGCGGGATTCTACCATGAACCTGTGCCTTTATTACGTCTAAAAGTTCTGAGATTCTTTGAAGATGGCAATACAAATTAAACATGAAGAGATGCAGGGACCTGCCAGTCGGACAGATATCCTATATTGTATGGATTATGGAAATACACTGTCCTAATTGGTGGGACTGAAAAAAAAAAAAAGCAATAGAATTCACGTTCTGGAGACTGTGAGTATCCACAACAAACTCAATTAAAAATCTTTTCAATCGTCAATAATATACCTCCTGTTTCCCCTCATCTAGAAACCACTATCCAGACAGTTAATAATTAAATGTGGTCAAGTCAAGAAAATATATCATAAATGAGAAAGGTTCGGTGGCAGCACAGTGATGTGGTTGTTAGCACTGTTGGCTCACAGCAACAAGGTCGTGGATCCCAGGGTCGACCTCCGCACCCCTCTGTGTGGAGTTAGCAGGTTTGTTTCCCCGTGTCTGCGTGGGTTTCCTCCGGGTGCTCTGGTTTCTCCCACCCACAAAAACTTGTCCATTAGGTTAGTCACTCCTGTCAATGTCCCTGACCAAGGCAAGGTGGAAGATCTGGAGCTGGAGCTGGTCCCTGGGTGCTGTTGTGTGTGTGTGTGTGTGTGTGTGTTTGCATGTGCACGTGCTGGCTGCCCACTGTCCTCGTTGAGGATGGATAAGAATGCGGAGAATTAATTTCTCTACGGGGATCAATAAAGTGCCCTTCGTACTTAATGTCGCATAATTTCTGTGTCCTCATTAATTAATGCATCTTGGAAGTTACTATAAATAATTAAAGGCGTCCAGAGCAGTTTGACAGCTACTTTATGTCATTAATGCTGACATTGTCCTTGAATGAAAAAGTCATAAAAATAACTAAATACTTAAAAATTGAAAAAAAGAAAAATTGTGTTGAAACGCTGAATTCTCTTATATTTCACTATTATGTTTCGTAGAAGAAATGCCTCCTGCCCGCACTTTCCTCTGATTACAGTATGGTAACCTCAGCTTGCATCAGTTAGTCTGCAAGAGGCTTCAAAAAACACTCAACGATTTCCCGGTTTAATCTCTCAGCCCTTGTTTCGAGCATTGATGCTTTTTAATAAATGATAATAAATAAGTCTCCAATGTAGGACATAGAGTACAAAAATGTAGAATTTGTTTCAAAGATACAGTAGAATGTAACTCTGCTTCAGAAAAATGTCAATGTATTACAGTTTGATATCCAAATGGTGTACCTCTGTTCCTCACATCTGAAAACTTTACTACAAATCTACGTAAAACGTAGTTCTCCACTACTCTGCTTTCACATTGAAATTCAAACAAGGATTGCATTCTCTCATTCTACCCATCTCTTCTTTGGGGGCGACTGGCACATCAAATATCTTTTTTTATTAAATTATTTATTTTATTTTCATCAAAACGATGATTAAACACAGAGCCTCAGCTTTTCCACCTGCAACGGAGAAAAGTGAGTACCTTGCTCCCCGCTTATGAAAGGAATCCAGCATTCTGTGCTGCACACTCAAAGAAAATGAGGCCACAGTGCTTGATGACTAAACCATTTCTCCTCCAATATAAATCTTGCAGTATTGAGTTGAAACTCAAGGATGGTACTGATACATACAGTACTCTGACTATAGAAACTCACATTCCCCAAGTTGCGCAGTGTACTCTTACCATCTTATAGGACTCAGGGTTTGTATTTCACACTTTATACTGCTGTTTTTTTTTTGTTTTTTCTTTGGACTATTATAGCAAATCCTATAGGAACTCACTCTGTAATAGACTCTCGAACATCACCAAAAATGTACCTTTCTTGTATCATTTTTTCAGTTGTAATCTTGTTTATAGTGCCACGTTTAAACCAGACTTATTACATAATTGACATTAATTTACCTATGACATTATTTTTAATGCATCTGTTAAAGAAATGAATGAAAGAAAATTACCATCAATTGTTTTTATGTACAGTATATTTCAGATAATGGATCAGGACAGATTTCATATAAACTGCTAGGGATTGGCAATATTTCTCAATTGTATTGGAAATACATTTTTGAAATGTTTATACAATATACTATTTTGTATTTTGCCTTGGAAAAAAAATCCAAATATAAGTTTTCTTACTTAGAAGAAATACTTTTACTCATCCCACCACCTTGTTACAATTGTTCACCTGGATTAGATCATTTATAGTTGTAAGATGTATGAGTGCACAAAACTTTGTCTTATTTATTATTTGTAAATTAATTGTGAATTATTTAAATGTTTGTCTAAAAAAGAATCTCCTAGCTTAATATGATACTTCATGATAAGGTTAGATAGCTAGCCGGCAGCTAATGGTGTGCTCCAGACAGCTCAGAACTAAATCACTAGAAGCCCACATTTTTATGTATTTTAGCCCTTCCCTGATGGTAACAAACAAGTAACACACACGATAAAAGCCTATGTGTGTGTATCAGAGCTAGTGTGTTACCTCCTGTTTTTTTTAGGCTCCCTGCACCATTGTCACTTTTTAGTGATGGATTTCCTTATTCTGGAGGCCATGTTTTCCCTGGAGGCAATTTGATCATAGAGCACTTAAGAGGCACAAGTATTTCTCCACCTTACATCAGTTTCCACTTTCAGCTTTGGTGGAGCTCTATTGGTCTAGCGCACAGACCATGCAAGAGAAATTTGTACCAGGCCAGGTCAAAACTTTGCGACAGAGTAACCGAGGGACATCTGGCACTTCTGCAGAGGTCTTTCTGCCGTACTTTTACTATGTTTTGATGAAACTGGCTCTATAAAAAGAAAACGTCTTTGTCTTTTTATTTTCAGGATCTCCATCAGCAATTGAGCCATAGGCATTTGAATGGACACACAAATCCCCCCATTAATCGGGGATTAGGATGCACTGCGAGGAGCCTTAAGTAGAGCCATGATTCAGTAGCTTTGACGCGACTATATATGAACTTCCCAAGTGGTTTTTCCATTATGAAATCTTAATCACTGCTCATAATTAGAGCTGAGCATCTAACATCTGCCCACTTAGTGCAAAGTAATATGATCAGGAGTGGGTACCAGTGGAATTTCACAGAAAATACTTCCAAAAAAGACCGATCCAAATTGAGGTACGTTTAAAATTTCTGTTGGCTCAGGTTTCATTTTCAGTTTTGTGCGTCACATTTCTTTTACTCATATTACAGGACTATGGAATGGAACATTAGAAAGTGTAAGAGAGAACAAATGCAGTGAGGAACAGCTAAATGGAAGATTTAAGGGGGAATATTTTGTACTTTGTAACCTTTGGAATTATTTAATGAGAAAAATCCATTTAACTTTCCACTGTGCTATGTAAAAAAAAAAAAAAAATGTTGTCTTCCGGTAAGTGTGGCTGTCATCATAGTGGCTGCGTCCCTTTGAAATGAGGAAATGGAGCTTTATTAGCATCTGAAAAACAGGCAGCAACATGAAATACCACAGCCATAGGTGAATTCATTTGGTTGTGCTTGTCAACATGTACATCCCACACTTTGGTACAACAGGGATCTGTGACATTGTGAGTTCAATTTACAGTGTCTCTGTGAAGAGAAAATAAAAGGTCACTGTGTCAAAAGCTGGATTTTTAATTGAGCCCATTTTATGAGAGCAAAAGGAGCTTATGCGAAATGCCAACGAAAGCAGACATAATGAGGGCAAGTGACAATGACGAGTAGCTTTTGTAGATACGCTCACAGGTGTTCCTTCTGCTTCAGGTGCATCAAAGACATCTTGATGTTTTGTGTCTGAGGAGATAAACTGTGAGATCAGATCTAAAAGGGAAAGCATGTGATCTGAGATGGATATGTTTTCACAGAGGGAAGCAAAGGTCTGTGTCACCAAGTGCAGACACGCTAGAGGGACAGGACAACCTCTTCGAGAAGATGAAAGAAAAGATAAACACCCTTGTTGATGCAGGAAGGAGGCCAATTTCTGCCTAAGGGCAAATTTTCAGATGACATTGTGGCATATGTGATGTGTCCTGGTTTGTGACCCTTGGATATCATTAGGAATGTAAGGTTCTAAGATAAGATAAGATAAGATAGTCCTTTATTGTCCCACAAACAGGGAAATTTGCAAAATGCGGCATCAGTAGAAAAAAGACATTAGATATGGTCAACAGGCACACTGTAACATATTGCATTAAAAAAATAATAATAAAAAATGCATGTGCAACCGTTGCACTATGGCACACTGTAGGCTCACTAAATTTAACACACTATTGCTGCACAGGTCAACAGTGGTATTGCATGTGTATATTTGGCTCGGTGTGTTTACTGAGGGCAGTACTTATTGAAGACTCTGATTGCAGCAGGAAGGAAGGATCTGTGGTATCTCTCCTTCACACAGCGTGGGTGAAGCAGCCTGCCACTGAAGGAGCTGCTCAATGTTGACAGAGTGATCGGCATGGGGGGATGTGTTCTTCCTCAGGAATGATAGTTTCCACCGCCACCTCCACTGGGTCGAGGGGGCATCCAGAAACAGAGCTGGCCTTCCTGATCAGTTTATTCAATTTGTTCCTGTCAGCTGTTGAGATGCTATAATGTAAAGAAAGTAGGTTAAGGTTCATTGATTGTGTCCTAGCAATACATTTAAGCCAAGAGGACAAAATGCTGCAAATATTTGTGCTTTGTGAAGAGTGTCCAGGTGAATGCATGAAAACATCAAGTTGAATGAGCATACAGTACATTACCGTGGCGTATTAGGATCACTGTAAATTTGAAAAGATATACATTTATGAAGCCAAATTCTCTGAGCTTATGAACTCGCCAAGTTGGGGGGGGAAAAAAATGGAACTCTGAAAACTGAAAAATAGTGTCATTCACACACAACTGCACCAGTACTATTTAAAGCACACACACACACACACACACAATTGTCCTTATGTGAATGTGTGTGTTTGTACGTGTGCATACATGTGTATGCACAGTCATATGTGTGTGGTTACAAATGTGAAGGCTTGATCGTATTATTGTGTTTGAGATCATAGTACATTATCAATGTGGAAATAACTTCGTATTGAATAAGTGACCCCAGGTCACCATTTCTATTCTAAAGCTGCAGAATAATAGTTTCAATTACTGCATATAACAAGTGTATTAAGCCCTTTAGGAATAAATTGTTCCCTAAAGAAGCTCTTCAGTGGAGGGATGGGCTGAAACTGGTATAGTAAAATGAATGCATTTAGTCTTGTACCATGTTGAAATCTGCAATAGCTTCTTGGGTAATCATTCTTTTTTTGATGTTTGTACCATGTTCACCATTATATTGAGTGTGAGTTTAACTGCCGCCATCATTTCTAAACCGCACATAGCACTTCAAATAGACATCTCAAAAGAATGCAGTGTTATGGGTAAGCTAACATTTATGCTTCTTATGAATAGTAAGGGAGGAAAGAAAGAAAAAAGTCAAAAAACTGCTAAATTCATTTTCAATCCATATTGTAGTACATCAAAGCTTCATATTGTAGCACGTCAAGGAAATAATAGAAGAAGTCTGAGTCACGAAGCACCAATTTATCGAGTGCAATAGGTTATTCATGTAACAGTAAGAGTCATCTTTCACACTGCATAGGCGTCGGGTCAGTATTGGTGACAATAATGTCACTCATGGCACAGAGGCACAATGCCCAAAAGCATGATGGGGAAACTCCGCCCACATAACCCAAAACACGTTACATTGTAAAACATGTCTACCCAGCTTTTTGGGGGATTTTCTTGTTTAATATCTATATATTATACTATACATTATTCTTGACTTCCAATGTACACCTGAAATGCAACATATAGTTTTTTTTAGTTATGTACATAATTTAATGTGGTAGGGTCACACACCCATTAATGCGCAAAGACAAACTTTGTTATTGATTAGTTGGGCCGTAAAATGTTTACATGAGATGACCTGCTTTCACCCCTAATCAAATACACATACCAGTAGAAGGCCAGAGAGACTGAATGTTTGATTTAGGTGTCACACCAATGGTCAATTGGAAGAGAGCAGGATTTTTATTTTTATTATTGTGCCTTAAAAAGATTTCATGGCCATGGCCATGTATACCCTCCGTTTGCACAGTGGTGTTGCAGCACATTAGAGTAGAAGTGAATTGGCGCGTATTTAAACATCAAACCATTGCAAAAATGTCAACTTAAACCAAATTGTTTTACTTTATAGTTTTGTTGTTATGTTTTGATTGATGATTTACCAAAGTGGATTAAGAATAGTGCAGCTAATCATAATCAAGTAATTCTCAGGGACCAAAGCAATCATGTGCTACTTTGCTTGTCTGCTTTGCTTTGATCAGGGAGGTGGGCTGTTTATTTATTTATTTATTTATTTTGCTGTGTGTGCTGGCAAGAGCCTGACAGGGTGAACAAACACCCCCACACATGAGCTCCGTAAGGCCCCAGCCTGCTGGCAATCAACACGAGTCAGTGATTAACTTAAAGCCTGGGTTCATTTAGACTCACACATGCACTGGCACCACGCTTTGTTCCACATATATCATCTCGGTGTTTTGTTTTGTTTTTGGCTCATAATTAATTTATGTTCTGTAAGTACTTGAGCTGGTAAGAACTGTGAAAAATTACCCTGACTTCAGACTTTCATATTTGAAGAAGAACTTTGGTAATGGGCTTAAGTTGGCTTTGATGGGATTTATTTCTTTTTTACATTTGGTCTGTTTGGACAGAGATGAAACCATGTTTTAAAACATTCCTTCCATTTAATCTGTCCTTTCCGTGATACACTCATCAGTCTGTATTGCTCATTTAATATTTGTAATTTGAGATCAGCGTAGCTTTGACCAGCAGATCAGAGGAAGTAGAATTTTTTTTTTTTAACAAAACCACACAAAAAATTCTCAAGATCCATCAAAAGGTGTCTTTGCTAAATTCTGTTGGTTGTGGTGTTGTCATATTCATGATCTTGTAGTTTGTACTCCTGGGGCCCTTTAAATCAGTCCCCCCTTTTCCTGTTGCAAGAGTTGCTTGTTAATGTGGATTCAGGCTCTGCAGCATCGAGGTCATTTATTGATAAAGTCACTGAGAAGTCAGCACCAACTGGAGCCAACCCGTTGCCTTCTCTCCATTGTAAACAGTATGTGAGTGATTGAATTATTGCAACAATCAATCCTACAGCCATCTATTATGTTTCTGCAGTGCTACTTCATTCAGATTCTCCCTTCCCCGGAATTTTGTCATAATAATGAAAATGTCCTTAACAACAAGGATGGATGGATGGAGAGAGAGAGGGAGAGAGAGCAAGAAAGAATATTGAAGCAATTTGCCAAGAATGATCAGCAAAGGCACATATTTTAGCATTTTTGCTCCCTTCAGATTGAAACATTTTTCTTGTAGATAAACAGCTAATGACTGAAAGATTATGCTGCATTGTTTTCAAATATCTGTCCCCTCTCCCAGACACATATACTCTCATGCAACTATCTCAGAAAAACAAAACAAAAGATGTGTTCTATAATCTTTTTATTAATCTTCAGAGTGAAATATTGACAACCATAACAGCTGACAGCAGAATAACTACGTTACTTAGCCCATTATAGTCAATCCATGAATGACTCTTTGTCACACAAATGTAACTGAACTAGATAAGTTCATTAGGGAAATTGCAGCATATACAGTATGTATACTGTATATATGCACATTGTATATAGAATGTATATGTATACAATGACAGAAAAAGCCCATACTGAGGGTGGAGGTGGGGTGGAGGAGGACTGCGAACACCAAAACACAGAACATGTCAGCTTATATAGAGTTCTTAATCGATGTCTGAGAAGCATGACATGATCATGTATGTCCTTCCTTGAAACTTATAACCAAAATTCCAATACATGTATACATATCATGCATAACTATTGTTGAAGCTTTCTGTCAACATTCACAGGCAAAGCTATCATTCCTTGTGTCACATCAGGCCCCTGGCACACAGACCTGTTTGTCACTTCTCCTCAACGCTAAATGAACTGAGTGGCTGAACCATCTAAACACCAAATCTCTGTTGTGCAGTTGCTGATGAGACACCATCACTTTTGAGGGCCTGTGGAGTTAAAGCCTCCAGATAGGAGCATGTTGCTCTCTTCCTTTAGATGATCCCGATCACCAATTAGCTCTGCAGAATGGTGTAAGACTGAAATCCCCCAAAAGGCATGGAGGGACGTGGAAGGCTGTTAGTAGTAGTCATTTAAATGCAATCCTGGCACATCCCTCATCAAAGTTCATTACATCATCATCTCCCAACAAGGGAGAGTTCCAGTCTTTCCTAGGAGTACCAGACGTGCATGTCTACTCCACTGTTATTGAAAGGAGTTATTGTCTCATGCTTGTAACCGGAAAATATGGGCAGATAAATAGATTTATTTTTCATCATCTTTGCTTCGGGCAGTGATGTTTGTGTGTCAATTACATGGCTCATTCAGCCTTTTCCAGGCAGCAACTTCAGTCAGTTAAGTGGCACGCGGTGCGTTTTTATGTATATATTTACATACAATTTCAATGTATTGAATGAATGCATTGCACATGTTTGACATAGACGTGTGCGAACGCTGAATTTAAACTACATGAACCTGAACTAATCATGAGGATCTGCACGTGCACGGATCCATACGTGCACACAGAAAAATCTGTGCTGTTATCTATTTATGTAAATTTGATAAACGACATCTAATGTTGAGCTCATGAGCTGATTGCGTAATGAAACACCTACACCCAGACAGCACATTCATTTTCAAGCGATAACGCTGCTATAGTATGAGAGATGCAGCTATCTGAAATTAATCAGCTTTGCAAAAAATGATAATCAGGTATTCGCTGAGGTCACAGCGTATGATGGATTGTGGATCGCAAATGTTTCACATAGAAGGCCAGTGGAAATGGAGGCCAATCAAAAGAAAATCCATTATTTATTTCCCTACACCAGATTTACTGTTTCTATTTTCAACACACAAAGGGCCTTGTGGGGGTGTAAATCTAACTCACACAACCTTCAGCAAGCCTCATTACCGTTGTGCCATGTGCCAACATATTTGACCTTTACTATTTAAACTAGATGTGTACGAGGCAGGCCAACATGTGTAGTCAGTCAAGAAAAGAGCAGCAGGGCAACCACAGGCAAGAAATTCACAAAGAACTCTCAGTTGTAATAGTTCTAATGATAATCTTACAGTTCCTCTTCACTCTGTAGATTGAAGGTTGTCAGTGAGGTCAGTGTTGTCATCACCTGCCTTCGTCTCTTTATCTTTTTAAACACTTAAGAGATAATGACTAGCATCTACACACAGCCTCTCTTCTCAAAAGCATACATTGCACACGTCTGTATTTACACAGACGTACATACTTGAGCCTGTGTGTGTGTGGGCAGTTATTAATCATTTATCTTGTATAGTGGTGGACAAATGAGTAACCGTTGCTTGAGAGATTTATCACAATGGTGTTGTTTTTACAATTCTCTGGTAACCAAGGGATCGCTCTTGTCTTTTGTTCAGAAGAAGGAGAAAAAACCCCAATATCATTCATTACACGTATGGTATGATGTTCATTATGTTCAATATTTATTTTCAAAGATCATTATGGTCCTTTTGGAAACATAGATCTGAATTAAAATAATGAACCTCTTACAGAGAGTAGTTAATTGTTAGATGTACTGTGAGGTCCGGGTTCTCCTTGAAACCTGACCATGAATGAACCACGTATGTTTCTACCAATGGAAGGATGTGATGGTTATCGCTGCTCAAATAAAATGCAAATTGGAAATCTGTTGCAGTCAGTTCAAGCCAGAAGAATAATTTGAGCTCATGTTTAATTCATAGGAGGACTTATAGTGCTGTGCCAGAGCACTCTTTTTCCTGCACCCACTAAACGGGGATACTCAAAAGGGTCAATGTTTCCCTGGGGAAACAGCTGGATATAAGACTCCCATTGAAAAACCCCGGTTTGCTTGATGTCGGCCCGCTCTCTCATCAAGTCTGAGGTGATTGAGTGATGTGTACTTTGCCCTGCAGCTTGGAGATGCTGCTTTAGTGAGGAGTGTGAGATAAATTGTGGGGATAAATTTTTCTACGTAATGAAAACAAAACATTGAGCCTTGAAAGCTGGAGGAAATTTATCTGGAGAGAAGGAAGTGGATGTGGGAGTTGATCTTGAGAGTACAGTTGCTCCATGCACTGAACGACTGAAATTGTAAAAGAGATGAAGGCAGTCCTTTGCCCGCTGAATAGAAAGTGGTTCATTTGCAGCACCTGAGCATGGGTTAGCATTATCATGGATTTCTGTTTGTGGATGACTTAATTAAAATTCAGTTTGTTATATTTGTAGCTAAAGGAAGCGTTGAACTCTATAGTATGAGATTAACAGCTGTAATGCCTGATAAGGATCAGTGATTTGTAATACCCGATGGTTCTCACTGATAATACTCATTATATGTCTATCCAGGAGTAATTTACAGAGTGATTTGTTTTTGATGCACCGATCTTTGGATGTGCAGTTGCTGTTAATAAAGCAGAAGTCGTTTATTATGTGTGCAGAATTATGGAACAAATGTACAATCAAGAAAAGGATGCAAAATGAACATCTTTGGGCATTTTCTCACCTGTACTTAGTTTGCTCCGGTCCGAATCAAATACAGGAAGAGGGTCCTGTGTTCAGTTGTTAACCGTATTTCAGCAAGAGAAAATATGGAGTAAGTCGACATAGTACTGCGTTATTTGCTCACGACCCTGGTGGTTATTTAGGCAATATATTTAAATCGACAGAGTGCCCGAAATACTTTGAGAACATGTCTTCAAATTTCTACTACAAGGACATGCTAATCGGAGCCATTTTATTCAAATTTATAGAATACAGACGGTAGTTGGGTCGGATCGAGGTCGGATTATTTTCCCTCCCCAATAGAACCGCTCCAGAATTCATTTGGGACCGACCCGAGACCACTTCCTCTCAAAGGTCTCGGTGCAGAGTCCTGTGAACACAAGAACATAATCGAATATTACGTCAAGGCAGAGTAAATGTAGACTGAAGTCAAATAATACTAACCACTTGGTCTCTCTCTCTCTCTCTCTCACTCTTTTCATTCCTTCCCAAAATGGTTGCACATTCTGAGCTGCAGTAACTTCCCATTTGACCAAAATGAACTGTCTTCGCAGTGACATTTACCTTTCAGTTTATAAATGTCAGTCATTGCTCTTATGCCAACCAAACAGTGTTCCCTTTTGAAAAAGCTTATTTAAAAAAACGTTTTGGTCTGAAAACAGAGTTTCTGTGGCTTCAACCACAACAATTCATGCCTCTTTTTTTCCCATGTCCCCTCAATTGTTTTACCTTAGCACCCTCATCTGGCCTGACTCAGTGTCAGCTGCATGTTTGTACGTGCAGAGAGTACTTACTCTACGTGTATATATTCAATATTAGATAGATACTCAAATCAAATATACACGGAGGGGAAACTAGCAAACATTTCATTATCTGACATGTGGACAGGGATGGACGGGTAGTGAAAACGCTTTATCCTTTTTGCCTGGTCTCTCCTGTACTATATAATTTACACATTACAGTCGCAGCACTATTGATTCACTTTGTCAGCGCTCAATACAAAACCATGTCACAGGTGTGTATAATTGGATCTTGATTAAATTGTACTGAAAACAGATTGGCCGGTTGACTGCATTTTACTGAGGAGTCCCAGTTATTTTATGTTAGTTTTTGTAGGCCCAAGTAAGTCGTGTTTCTTGTAAAGTTTGGACACTTTTGTCCCTCTCTTGCACGGCCCTTTGTTGCTTGTTTCTCTCTCTTACTAACATAACTGTTGCTGCTGGGCCTCAGGGCTTCACCAGCAAAATGGGCCAAACTAATACAGCAGTTTAACTCATCATGCTGTTATGGTCATGTGATTATGTTGCCAGCTGGTAATCTCTCCCAATCTGTGCACTCACACATGAGCACACTGGTTGACTGAAGTCTTGAAGGTTATACACCACGCCATCTGACTAATGGCCCAGCTCGCAGTACATGCTCATGCTAATCACTTCTCTGATTGATTTTGCTGCTCCGAAGCACTAATAGTGTCATTAGCCGGAACTGTTGTGGCAGACCCCGCTCTGTGCGTTTCTATTCCCTCATCAAAATGTTCTTTGTGCTTAATGTTATTATTTTTAAAGCAGGTTGGGGGCTGCTTTGCTTTAAATCAAATTGGCCTTGATTCTCTGTAACGTCCAAATAAAAGCTAAAATCAAAGAAGGCACGGTTGAAAGCTGAATGTTTCTCATCAGCTCCTGTACCGCCACATCGTGCCTGTTGGTCCAGTTAGCACTTCTGTTACCTTGGAAACCTTGGAGTAAGGGTGCGAAGACCAATAGGAGAGGAAGAAAGTCTTAGATAACTATGGAAAAATCTCCTCGCTCTCTTAGATGAAACGATTACCTCCCTTGAATTCCTTTTAACAATTTTTCCATCAATAGATCATTGTGTGACTTAATTTTGTGACAATTATAACAGTTAATAGAGCTACCGAATGAGATTGTCAATGAGTGCCTGCACAAAACAGTCAAGCAATAGTCAACAGGATCCCAGCAGAGTGCATTCTGGAAAAATCTGTATGAAATGATACCAACAAAACTCTAATAATTAGAATTGTAAAGGACATTCAAATTGTCAAAACAATAAAAACAAGTGTTGCTAAATTGTCGGGGGTTTTTTATCAGAACCTCTCTTGAAATTATGATGACTCGATCGTGACTGCCTTAGGAAGGGAGGGGCTGATGGGAAATAAAAAGGGGGGGGGATTGTCTGTGGTGAGTAGAGCTGGTATACTGCCAAACTGTCAGTGAGTGTTTAGGGAATATCAGCTGTGAAAAACAATTAGTTTAAGTAGAACTGATTTATCTTTTTTCATAATTAATATGCAATGATGGGGTTCCAGCTGGATATACAACACCCAATTGTTCAGGATATCACAAGAAAAAAACACAAATGGTTGCTTCAGTGGGAAGATCCACTAAGGTCTTCATCTGCTCATGGGAGTGTAAATGATAATGTATTCATAAGGGTTGACACACATTTTAAAATGTTCTTTAATCACATTATGTGTCGGTAATTAACAGGCAAGCTATCCGGATAGAACAGAGTCCATTCTTGGTTATGCATTGAACATGCTGTCCGGTTCATTTTATTTTTTAGATATTTTTCAGCATTAAGCAAGTGAGTCCTTCAGTAGCAGGTGCTATAGAAACATAATGAGGGCAATTCTTGTTTGACGTGTTATTCAGGGAAAATTGAATATTCAGCCAACGTTCCTCGCTTGTAAACGCGTGCCATCTGTCTTTTTTAGCGTTTGTGGAATTACGACAGTAAGTCCTTAAGACTTCTTTCCTTCTGTTGGTTGATTGTATCATTAGGAAATCTGCGTCATGCTTTAAACTACATTAAGGTCATGTGTTTGTGTTGAATACATCTGACATACAACACCATTCAGCTGATTAATCTGTTCGTTTAAATGGAGAGTTTGTTTTTGATACATGACACGTTATGGATCTGTGCCTCCTCTCAGCCCCTCTGCACTACATCACCACACACGGCTGTTACATCATAGGAGGCAGTACAACGCATACAGTGCCTTTGAAAAGTATTTGCCCCCTTCGCTTCATTTTGCTATGTTACTGCCTTATTCTAAAATGGTTTAAATCAGTTTTTCCTCGTCAGTTTACACAAAAAAACTCCATAAAGAGGAAGTGAAAACAGTTGTTTTTTGCAAATTAATTAAAATAAAAAACAGAAATCAGTATCATGGAGCATTTAATGTATAGATTCCTAAATTCTGCAAAAAGTGTTTTTAAATTCTGTAGTTTTAACTGCCCACACAAGCACTTTTCCTGTTATGTTTGTACTCAAAACTGTTGACGAACACCATATACCATTAATAACTAATATTTTGAGATTTGGGAAATCCACTTCTTTACTTATGAATCACACACCTAAATAATTTGCTTGCACTGTATTCTCCTTTGAATATCCAAAGGGAAAAAAAGAAATACAGCACACTTTAGAAAATTCCAAACTTAAGTTAAAATCCATGCAGAAATCCATGATAACTTTCCTCTCAGTTCAAAAGTGATTTGACCTCATTAAAAAAAACCTTAATTAGTGAAAATGTTTGCATAGAATATTGTCTGAAAACCCTCTGGTTACTTGAATCAGCTAGGAAAAACAAAAACAATACAATATGGCAGCTAGTTACAGCTCATAACCTATTGCATGATAAAATACTGTATTCAATGAAAGCACTGAGCTGATATTTCAATGCTAAACTCATATATTAGTGCCTGAAAATACTTAAAAATACACTTCCACTGAAAGATATTTTCTGAATACAGATAGCTACAGTATATCAATGATATATGAATTAAAACATTTTCATATGAAATCTCACACATTGACATATTGTGAGAATGCTGTAAGTATCAGCAGCTTGATGTGGCCTCCAGCTACCCATCAAGTCAGCAGTTCACTTTGACTCCAGTTGATTCAGCTGAACATGAAGTGAATATGCGTTTCATTAGTTGGCAACAATAAGCTGATTCTCAATTATTCTACTCCATGTTGTTAAGGGAAATTAAAATCCTTTTCTTGTTATGCAGTTTAAAAACCCAAAGTGAAATAAAGACTCTGTATGGGTATTAGTTATTTTTAGTATTAGTTATTTATGTTATTGTATGCAAGTATTGAGATTTATCCATTTCTCTGCTACTGCAGCAGTCAATAAAAATCCCACAGAGATGATTATATCTTCATCTAATTTAATCTCATTTAATTTCAATTTGACCTCTTCCCATTAATTCAAGCTCTGTTTGGGGAGCTGCTGAGGTCAGCTACAATAGCAAAATGATAATAGCGTCATTAAAATACTGCACAACATTAGTGCTTTTACCATCCCTAGCAGTCCCCCTGTGATCTCATTTTACCTTCGTGAGGAGTCATGCCCCTCCTACCTGGGACTAAATTACCGCGTGGGTCACTAACTGAATGATATTTTGCGCTGTGTAAGCCTATAAAAGACAACTAAATCGTACAGGAGAGCACAAAGTGCATCCCTCCGTATTATTATATGCATGATCGAGCCACGGCGTGGTGGCTCTAACTGTCAAACATAACTAAATGTTCTGATCTCCTGAAGTCCCAGATGTTCACCAAAAGCACAGAAAGACCACATTTAGCGATTCAACTGATAGGAACTCACAGGAGAGGACAATGATCTATTACTGAAAAATTTAATATCGGCAAACAAGGCAAAAACACTGTATCACACTTACGGACGATGGGAAGCTGGTCTCTATATTATAGCTCAACTTTGTGCAATAAACTTAATCTACTGTCAGCACACGTTGTTCCATAAGTGAAGAAAATTTAGCAGGACAATCGTACTGGCTGAGTCAGCTATGTTTAAAGAAACGGTTTATGTCCATGCAAGGCCAGCAGTTTTATTCCCCCTCAGAGTGCTGTAAGGCCGGATCTTTCACACAAAATAAAGCACTGGTGAATACTGACAGTGTGCTGAGAGGGGACAGTCGGGGCGTTATTGTTAACTGCAGTACAGCAAACTACTAGAGTTTAGTCCATGGAGGCAGCAGGCCAAGCTAAGTAACACAACACTACTGCGTTGTCACAATACTCAAAGTATTCCTATACATAAACAGTTTTGATACCAATGAAGCGGTTGGAGACAAGGAAACTAAATCTGGGATTTCTTTTCCCCTTTTAAACGATATAAACTATTTCATGAAACACATAATATTGTGAGTGGATTCAACTTAATAAAAAATACAATCACTAATACAACAATAACAATAGCTTCATCTTGACAATACTAATATTCTCATTGATGTAGTCCAAATGCACTGCAGATTGTAGAATCAGTTGAGTTAAATCTGGGTCGACCCCGTGGTCTCGCACCAGATTTGACATTCCAACAACAAGGGAGCAGCAGTTCGTCTAGTTGTCTCACTGCTGGTATCTGGACAACCAGAGATTGGGACAACAGGTAATGCAGACCTACTTGTAAAATATAGCTCTGGTTCAGGCTCAAGTCACTTACCAACACAGTTGATGCAGTACATCTTCCACATCAGGGCAGATGCCGCATCAATCTGCCTATCTATCTCAGAATCCGTTTCAGTTTATTTGACAACAAAAGAAGAATACGTCTCGGCTTATCTGTCAAGGAGGGCACAATAAAGTCACAGAATTGTGGTCCTTAATATCGAAACAGCAGCATAGGTACCATGGAACCCTGACATCAGCAGCATGATGCTTTGTTTTCTATTATAAGTCTGTCTTTGCTCGTGAAAAAATAGCATGTACTTCTATTATTAATTATTTTATGTGTTAAACATCCCACCTTCACGCCTGAACAAGAACTCACTCCACACCTGTAAGGGACAATCTCCGAGCTCAAGCTGGAGGTGCTAATCATCATCCCAGGCGTTCACACTCATGTGAAAATAACCCTGATACATTTTTAAGGTTGGGTGCTGTGTGGACACCATAGAATGTTCATGACAGTGTTAATTCTGGTGTCGTGTGTTATTATTACACGCCATACTGTAAAGAAAAGCTTTGTGTGTCCACTCGCGTTCCCTGCAGTGGATCCAAAACACTAATAATTAATAGGAAGAATGTTATTGATTTCAGCAGACGATCCAGTTATCTTGTCACATTTAATGAGTGCCGCAGTGCAAAAAGTCATCATCAATGATAGTAATGCAAGCTAGATAGACGGATCACAGCTACATTCCAATTACCTTATCTCAAATTAGGCAATTTGTAGATTATTCTACATCCTGACAACAACTAATAACGGTAATAACCATAAGGCGAGGTATTAGGGCTACGAAGAGACCATCAGTGGTTTGATTTAACCATGGGCAGCCATGGGATTTATCATTTCTCTTCATGTAAAAGCGAGCTTGTTTAGGGAAAAAAAGCACAAGGTTAATCTACCTACCAAGGAACAATTTATGAAAACAGACATATGCTACTGCATTACAAAATTTATAGCGCAGAAAAAAGCCATTGATGACTTTTCCTCCTTGTCATTGTCAGTTTGAATCAGGCTTGACAGCCAGCCACAAGATCTGCCATTTTTATTTACCCCACTCATCTGTCATGGACTTGCTTTTGTCAAGGGATTACCTGTACTTTCACGGCACTGGACCAGTAGGAAGCTTGTATCCATATGAATCATCTACAGCTCGGCTACTGGCATCGTGCTGCAAGTGGTGCATAGCATAGGCACTGTTGTGCTATTAAGCAGTTCCCATTTTGCCTTCCACTTCCCATTCTTGGCCTCATTACCATGAGTCCATGAATGATTAATTGTGGTTTGTATTTCCTAGCTCCGTTCTCACCGTTAATTCACTCCTGTGTGTCCTTTAATCTCACACATTGTTTGTTGATAGAAGAGTATACAGGGAGAATTTACAGGACACGCCCTCCGTTGGCGTTGCACTTATAGAATTCTCTGTAATTTTATGTGATGTGTGTTTTGACTATACCCCTAATTAATCTGTGCTTTCATTTCTATTCTAGTAATATGAATTTCTCATGTTGAGCCTTTGAGCTGTTCTTTACACTTAAAGCAGAGCTGGACTGATGAACTCTCTCTATGGCTCCAGGCTAATTATTCAGCTTGTGGATCTGGAAGGCTGTCGCTAAGTAGCTGCAGGCTGTGCGCCCATATGAGTGTGTGTGTGTGTGTGTGTGTGTGTGTGTGTGTGTGTTCCATTGTAGGTGTTAGCTGAAATATGTGTCTATGCCTGCTTTTGACAGTTCAGTACATCACAGAGTCGTGTATTTTGGCTCTGCTTTGCATCATACACGGATGTTTAACTCTTACAACATCTTCTACAGAACCAATTTGGTTGCTCGGGAAAACGGTGTTTCACAATGTTGTGTCTTATTCATGTTTTTCTGCATGTACATGCACATTCTCTTCTCAGGGTCAGCATTCATTTAAAGGTTTTGGAGGTTTGTGTGTTGGCTTGATCACGTTTGGTTGTCAGGGATCAAAGCTGTGAAAAAGACGAAACGGGCACATTTATTTCTCACAAGTACAAGGTAAGTTATTTTCAAGTTAGGGAAATGAAGCAACATTTTTAAAAAGTATTCTTAAAATCAATGACAAATGCTCCCGTCCGTCACTTTAGGAACACTAATGAAGAATATGGATATACTTTCCAGCATGGAGTGATTAACACCATGGATGCAGGGTTGGCTGAGCTCATTGTCAGAGGCTTTCTCTTTATTGATGCAATATATTTAACTTGGCTGTCGCGGAGAGATATTGTTTGCTGACTGATGTGTGATTTGCAGAACTAATTCCTCATAACTAAACCACTAAAAATAATAGCAATTTAAACGGTAAATATGTTCATAGGGTAAGTGATGAATGGCTCCACGTTGAGTAGATTGTAACTTTTGAGGCGAGTAGTCGCAAACTTTTACCACGGCCACGGTTTTGATTCAATTATCATTGCCTGGTTCGGAAATAATGAATTAATTTGTGTACCGAGAGACAAAACTAATAGACGCAGTTTTTTGTAATTGTTTAATAATATTCTAATTTATCAGGTAAAAATAAAAATATCAGACATTAACTTTCAAGAAGTGTTGCATGGATGACAATTGGACTTTGTAGGAGATACTTGAAGACGCTTCGCCTCTCATCCAAGGGGCTTCTTCAGTTCAACTCAGTGGGGTCATTGTCTACGTTCCAATACTAATTGGCTTGTTAGCAACAGTGGTTGAGAGTTGTTGTAGCGATCTGAGACCGTTGTTAGAGTTGCCACATGTGAGCAGATGTTAAGTCTCCTGGGAGATGATAAGTGTTGTGGTAGACCCACTCCTCTGTTGCGAGATGGTTTTTCTACCTTTACCTAGATCGCCTCCTTCTCTCCTCTTTGAATCCATCTGTCCTCCCTATCCAACATGTGTACGTTATTGTCCTTTAGGAAGTGTCCCATGTCTGTCAGATGCTGGTAGACTTTTGTTGTAATTGGGTGCGAGGTCTTCGGTGCTGTGTTTGTTTATGTTATATTCTGTTTTTAGTTAAGAGTTGACCTCTGAAAACTTGTGATTTGAATTTGGTTGACATTTTTATTCATGATATAATAAATGAAACATAACACAGAAATAAGTGGAAATAAACTTGATCAAAATAACCACGGATGACTGCCACGCCAATGTGCCACGGCAGCAACAACAAAACACACAAAGCAAGAAGGGCGAAGGACGGCGAGAGTTAGCAGAGAGATAGAGAGAGAGGGGGAGAGAGAGAGAGAGAGACAGGCACTCTCATCAGTGACTGGCTCAACGGCTGCATGGACAGAGCTGTGGCGCAGAAGAAGAAGAGGCGCAACGGGAGCACAAGCTGCTGGAAGATCGGAGCAAAATAGAGGAGTGCAACGCAAGTGAGAGTGAAAGAGGGAGGGAGGAGATTACTGAGGGGGACGGAGGTGTGGAGAAGTCATTTGGTGCAGGGGGAGAGCACCGGCAAACTGGATGAAGCCGACAAGGACACAGAGGGAGGAAAACGCACAGAGAATCCTTCCTTGACTGAAGAGAGAGAGAGAGAGAGGGAGTACACGCACAGAGTGGAAAGGCGAGGATGAAGAGGAGGAGGAGAGAAAGTCTGGCAGGAGGTGGAGCATACAGAGCTTAACTGACTTGAGAGTGACAAGAAGGAGGAGCATGGAGGCAAGTTGATGGATTTGATTTTAAAAGCGTATTTTTAGGAGAAGAAACAACAGGAATATGTGTGGAAGAGTTGCTGTTTTTCAGTAATGAAGAAAGGACCGGAAAGGAAAACAAGAGAAGAACAGCAGGAAACAAACAGAGGGGGTGAGATCTCGAGATCAGAGTGTGAAAGAGCAGATTATCTCTGGTCTGGTTACCAGCAGGAAACCGGGTTGTGTGTGCGCATGAATGCATACTTTTCCATGTGAGCGTGCTTTAGCATGTAGCCATGGCGATGAGAGATGTGAGTGCTCATTTGCTACGAGCTGAAACTACCCCATGGCTACCGGCAGAACCTAAAAACACTGGTTAAAGCCAAGTCAAGTGGAGGGAGAGGGGACACCGCACACAGGAAGAGACGCGAGGGAACAGGATCGTGACATCACAAGAAAGACGTCAAAAGTGAGAGCGCAAACTGGGACACGGCGTTAATGAGGAGGACAGACTAATGTGCATTCAATTATAGAGCTTGCAAGTGACCGGGAACAGACTGCTGCCCTGGGGTGTTACGTTGAACTGTGGTGCATAGTGTGGCAAGCCAGTGAAGCCGGACCACACAGCTAACTCAGTGGAACGGAAACCACGTTCACATCCATTCCAATTGATTCATTTTATTATTTTAATGACCCTTCTTCCATTTGTTTTTTTTTCTTTCCATCTTAGCCTAGCCAGTATTTTGGATTTTGTCATCAGAGCTCTCCCCTCCCGTTCACGTTCCCTCGCTGTTTGTCTCATCCCCTCTTTGTTGCTGTCTCATAAGCTGCGGTGGATGCTGGAGTCACTCATGTGGAAGCCACCTTGCTTGCAGCAAATTTGCATTGCTGACTCTTTTCCCTGCTGAGATTGATGTCTGGAGCGACGTCAGACCGAGATTGCCAGAGAGACAACACAGAGAGAGACTAGGACGGACCAACAAGTAGCCAACACTGAGTTGCTTTTTTCTTTTTTTAGCTTCTGCAGCACTGGGAAGACTTCATAACAGAGAACTCTGACTCAATGTACTTGTACATGTGCAAAGAGAATATTTAGTGTAAGGACTGTATATGTTATTGACATTCCAAAGGCTAAGCAAACAACCAGGTGGCGATTACAGAAGTGGATTTATTGTTAGCCTGGAGCTACATGTGGGCCCCGGCCCCTGAGGCCTGGCTGGGAAATGAAGCATTTCCCACAGCTGTAGGGGCTCTGCGAGCAGCCATGGCCCTGGAGGGGCGCTGTCTTCGGCGGGGATCCCCAGCCATGATCAGAAGGGGCCACCAGCGCCATCCTGCAAAGCCAAATCTGAGACAGGTGACCTCCACTCTGTTGTCAAGGACCCGCCTGCACGGCCTGAGACACGTGTGCCTCCCTGGTGGCTCAGTGGGCCGCAGGGCTTTCTGGTTGCTGGCCCTTTGCACTTCCCTCGGGCTGCTCTTATCCTGGTCCTCTAACCGTCTACTGCACTGGCTTTCCTTTCCCACGTACACACGCATCCACACAGAGTGGGCCAAGGAATTGGCCTTTCCCACGGTCACGATCTGCAACAATAACCCCATCCGCCTCTACAAGCTCACCAAGAGCGACTTGTATTTTGCCGGCCACTGGCTGGGCCTGCTGCTGGCTAACCGGACAGCGAGACCCATAGTTCTGGACTTGCTTCACGAGGAACACCGGGCTTGGTTCAGGAAGCTCTCGGACTTCAGACTCTTTCTGCCACCCAGAAACTTTGAGGGAACCAACCTGGAGTTTATGGACAGACTTAGCCACCAGCTGGATGACATGCTCCTCTCATGCAAGTACCGAGGAGAGGCCTGTGGTGCCCACAACTTTACCTCTGTAAGTCCATCTGTTTTCTAGCAGCTTAGTCTCTGCTCTCGCACTGTGTTTCATAAACTCCACAGAACATTAATCCCTTCCCGTGTTGTCTTTTTTGTCAGTTAACCTGGTCAAAGTGCCACATGAATTGTAAAATTTGTCTCATATTGCCCAAATGTGGCTTGTGGATTATTTTATTATATTTTAGATGCCAATTTCATGTTTCTAACCCGTTCTTATGTTCAGTACAGCTCAGCAAATACAATACAAACACCAAATTATACATGACGTTACAGAGGCTTAAGCTTTTCCACCAATTAAGGTGTGAATGACCCACAAAGGCACAAGCGAGTAGAACCAATGAAAACATTTTAGATACACGGCTTGAACACGTAATTTTGCACAAGGTTGCTTTAATGTACCATGATTAAATCATCCTGCGAACCCGTGTTAACATGCTAATGCTGTTAAGCCATGATAACAACAGCAAAGAGTCCAGAAATATTACAGGATCTTTTCAGCAACCATAATATAATAACACAGATTAAATAGGTTATCCAAGGCCTCGTGGCAAGGCATAGATATCATCAAAAGACCCTCCGCCCACACCCAGCCACCCTACCCAAGAGGTGGAAAAGCCTCTTTGTCTGATCTCTCACATATCTGGATTTTTTTTCTTTCCCTTATAAGTAGCTGTGATGTTGGTGACATCCTTGTGGCAAGTCCAAACGTGTCAGATACTACAAAAACAATCCTCTGACAGCACCTTCATCGCTGCTGGAAGTGTCTTTGAAACTTTTCATCATGTCATATGTGTCAAGGTCTCGAGGGCCTCTCACATAGAAAGCGCTTTGCCTGGCGGTGAGCGCTTGGCGGTCACCGGCAAAAGGTAGGTGGGGTTAACAAATCAGGGAAAGTTCAGCCAGGTTGAACTTTGGGTGCTGCGAAGATTCACTGTTGCATGGGGCAACCGTGCAGAAAGGAACGGGTTTCAGAATACAGCACCGCCGTTGGCGCTTCCTGTGTAAAACGCTCTTTACTCACTTTAGTCACTGTGTGTGTTTGAGCATAACAGCAAATAAGGGAGGTGTGTGTGTGTGTTGTCTGCAATGCCAATTACAGTTGAATGCTCTTTCACCCTTAATTTACCAGGCGGCGCATCTAAGGGAAGGTTAGAAGGTTGCTGGTTCAATCCTCCCCCATGTCCAAGGGTCCCTGAGCAAGACACTGATCCCGTAATTGCTCCCGACAAGTGGACTGGTGCCTTGCATGGATGTGTCTGGCAAATGCATAATCATAAATGTAAATCAGCACCAACATTTCCCTCACGTTCAAATGGTCATTTTAGACTAAAGTTATTCAGAAGTCCTACTGATGTGAAATTCACCTTGCGTTCTATTTCCTAGAGGGTTTAAATTGAGTACAAAAACCATCAAGCATATCAACTCAACCAGAGTATCATTTGAAGGTGGCATCGCTGTAATGATGAAAATACAGCACAGGTGACACTGGAGTTCTTTATATTCACTGATACTCGGTCTGAGAGGTCTTTGGTGTTTGTTCAAAATAACGGACGGAGTCTACAGCTTCCTTTGAACAATTTGTTTTGTTTTTTCCTCTGGAGCGTCAGCCCACTGCCATGCAAATGAGGTGTTTAATCAGAACTTTTCCCTTAAGCCAATATCTATCATATCATTTCAGCGCAGAGAGCCATATTACTCCGTCCGTTGAATTAAGATGTCAGGTTCAGTGTAAGGTTAGACAGGTGGTGTAAATTCTTTATGCAAATCTTCTATTAGCTCATACTTATGTGAGATTAGATCATACTTCTTATTTTATATGGACATGATAATCAATGTCCATAATCATAATTGATGGTGCCACTCTGAAACTTGTAATGTGACGTGCGTTTGGCATGTTGCTGAAAGCACAGCGATTGTTTTGTTTTTTGCAGGTTATCTGGCCTTCCTTAGGTATGAACAAAATGAAGGAACATTGCTGACAGATGAAAACCTTATTTGCCCACAAACCTTCACCTCAAAGGCACAATAAAACATCTGCTCCATACAGTCACCCTGACATATAAGTAAATCCTGAGGGAGGAGACCATGAAGGACAAAACTGCAGCAAGAGCAGCACATCCTCCCTCTGCAACACACACTCACACAAAATCAGTGTATAGTGACGTTCGCTGAATTGATCCCAAATTCACTCAGAACAGTAATTCCGTATACAAGCTGTTTCCTCCAGATTAGAATTTCCCGGTGACTTTGTTTGTACAGTTGCTTTAACATTGTGTTAGACACTGTCAAGCTCAGTTTGCCCATCAGAGCTACTCTGATGCCCCTCATTCTAGTTCTACCTGATAGGGGGCCTCGTGTCGTTAACAGGCCCTCAATGGTTTTGCTAATCTCATCCGCCTGCTGCTGGAAGTCTGCAAAGACTCCCCGAGGCCTATTCATTATCATTGCATTTAGAGCAGTGTCACTCTCAGGCCAAAACAGCCTGTTTAAAAGAGGGTATGGGGGACACATATAGACACACACACACACAAGAATGAGTGTCACTTTGCTGTACCCATGTGTCTTTGTCCTGGAGAAGAAATATTTAAATTTGAGAAATACAGTTTTGATACAGTTTGGTTTGGTTAATACAACCCTGACTGCACAGAGGATCCTACAAGCAGTGTTGGTTTGAGAGAGAGAGAGAGACAGAGAGAGTGAAAGTGGAGGGAAACTGAGTGACAACACACTCACACATAGGCGCACAATCACACTTACGCAAACACAGAGGGAGAGGTCACTTGTCTTTAGTAATATTTTTCATGTCTATTTAATCGTTGCTTCTTCCTGTTCTTTTCTTCTTTTCCTTTTTTTAAATGTATTCCCTCTCTTTTTTTTTTCAATGATACAATGTACACTTTGAACTCAGCTTTTGCAGTATTGTAAGTCTATACAGTCATGCTAATTTAGCCTTTTGAGAGAGTTCAAAGGACAGAGAAGGTATGGAGATAAGACCCTGACTCGGCCTTGTTGTGAATACAAATGTCCTCCATAATTCTGCTCAACTTCTTGCCGCAGCAGGATCCCATGGGCTGAATCTATCACAGTGAACAGGAACCAGTAGACAACTGGGTAATCAATAAATCTATTAGATTCGTGCTGAAGTTTATGGTGGTCTATTTTGCTCTCAGCGGGCTTCCACACAGATCACAGTTACTGATGTACCCTGGGCAACCCCACTAAGAGTCACGGATTACAGAGTGAAAATATCACGCCAAAGGCCAGGCGATACCTTCTAAGCGTCCTACAATCAAATTTAAGTGATAGCTTATCAGGCCACAGTTAGCCGAGCTTCTATCTGTAAGAAATATACACTGCTGCTTCACATTTCTTAGGCCCATCGAGGGCAAGATAACCGCAACTTGGATGACAAATTAAACAACGCTCCGAGATAGAAAGCATCACCTAATCACACGCTAAGCCGCGAATGAAAAAAGGTGATCCTGTTTGCCCAGCAGCCAATTTAATGTATCAGCTCTGTTCCAGAGAAGCGTCATAACAGCAAAGCCACAGTAATACTGCACTACATGTTTGTCTTGTTGAGGTTTGCTGGGATGTGTTTCTGAACTCTGACTCATGTGTGGGCTGTGCAGTGTGCAAGATTCAATCTTCTTCATGATTTGGCCTTTTTCCTTTTGTTTCATTAATGTGCACATGTCAGTATGCTTGATCATGGCGCTCAGCTGCGTTTAATAAAAAAAAAAAAAAGTTCAATAAATGACATGAAAGCCTGGGTTGCTCACAGGCAATAGTGAAGATTAAGGAAAAAATAAACATTGCTTGTTTTTTTAGATGAAAAGTACAAGAATCCCCCGAGGAGTATTTCGATAATCCTGTTAAAAATATTTTTATTATGAATTTAAGCACCCTTCTTTTTTTCTTCAGATATAAAAACTCAACCATAATAACTTGTATACCAACTTTAACAGCCTTCTCTCTGTGCGGTATCCCAAATGTCAAATTTCATTTCTTATTATCTTCAATATTTCCATCAGTAGAATTCAGGTTGTAAAGTCTGCATTCTGATTTTGTGGTTACCACTGTATGCTATTTATAAGCAGGTAGCATCGGAATTCACCTCTCCAAAAGGTCAATTGGATAAACATTCCACTGTCTGCCGATGATTTGACCAAATTTATGTCCAAATGAGGACATTGTTGTCGTTGGGTTTGTTTTTTATTTTATTTTTCTACCTCATTTACCAAGACTGTACTAGTTAGAGGATTGTGGTGTTTCTTTCATATTGCAAAGGCAGCACATCCAAACATAAAAGAAACAAGTCTTACAAGTCTTGTAAGTCTTAGGATTACCAAATAACTGCTACAAAAACACTATAATGACTGCCAACACCTAGTAAAACAAATTTTCGCCCTATTTTTCCTCATAATGACCTGCATGTATGTCTCCAAAACATTCTCTCAGCTTCTTCACATGATGAAACACCATCAGACAAGCTGCAAACCCACATGAGAAGGCACCCGTACTTTCTACAGATTAGCAATCTGTAAAAAAATAGCCTACAGTTTGGATTTCCACCAGATTGTTCATCAAACATCGACATACGTGTACGTCATTGGCTTATTTGTCAGCGATACCGTTTGGCTTGGACCATAGAAAACATAAACCACAATGAGACAGATTACGGTATTTGCATAGCGTCCCCTCTGGCCTTCCAGAAAGCCAGGGGTCTATTACCATTGAACCTGGGAGGGTGATTGAATGAGCTTTAAACACACCTAGGTAATAATGCAGGGCTCTTCTCTCATTTGTCATTGACCTTTCCATGGCATTCTGGAAAGCACAGGATAATCTATCGACCCGTCTTGAAATAAGCAACAGTCAGATTGAAGCTGCACCCCCAACCCCGCAATATGATTAACATAGGTGGACTGTTTATCGTGATCCACAGGCCCATCCAATTTTGTCATTCAAAACGGATGACCTGTGTGTGTTCATGAGGTCCAACTACCTGCTCGTATTAAAGTGCATAACAGCAGAGTGTGATATTATGAATGACCGCTGCTCCGGTCATTGATATGCCACAGGCTGTGGATGCAGCCGGCATCCAATAGTTGCATGACAGCAAGCTGTAGTCTACAGCAAACAATCACATTAATCTACCTATATGATGCCTGCCATGAATGCAGATGAGAAGATTATACAAGGTTAGTATTCATAACGTCACACTCATGCATAAACTGCAGGACTTGCAAAAGGTCTTTCTTTGAAATGGAAAGCTAATGGACAGTGGTTCTCCATGAATAGCATTAAATAAAGATGTATGCAACTTTCCCTACATGAGAAACGTATGCTAAATTACAGCACGTCAGCTCCATATTGGAAAGAAAAAACTAGTGTGTGATTTCAAGTGAGCATTGCTGTCTTTATGAGAAGAGGAGTGATGACAGATGATTGTGATTGCACCATGTCAAGAAGGTATGGGATGCTTGCTTAAACGAAAGCCTCCCCATTCACTGCTTTATTTGAGATGTTGCCCACAAACATGCCCAGAGTGACACATTTTCTTAAGATATCCATCCAGCTACACCTACGGTTCAAATCTATATTTGCACTTAGACCTTGTGAGTGAACAAACACCCACCAACGGTATTGTCTCATGCACTGTAAACACCTCCACATAAACAGCCTTGTAATGCTTTAGGAAAAGAGAGCTTCAGGGAGCAGGCAGAGTTCTCGCTCTGATCTGGTCACTGGCAAACATTGCACTGGTGCTAGTTTTTGATAGTGGTTCTTATTGATGCCCCTTATGGGTAATCATGCGTCAAAGCCATAATCACACCATTAAACTCATTTGTTTTATTGGTCTCGCACATCAGCTGAACATATAATATACAAGAGTTCAGTGGGCAGTGGCAAAAGTCATTTTCAATTTTTGGAAACAGGCCAAGATCTTATTTTAAATTTATTCCATCCCACACAATTTTTACTCTGCACCTCAGGAGATTCTCTGGGTTTTTGCAGCCTCCTTTTCATATAGGATATGACTAGTTTAGCCAGCACTATTTGGACACTTCCAGGGCAGATTCCTTCAGCGGGTCAGCCTTGACGTGACAGGTTTCCGCATAGGTTTAAGTTCAGAGGGGCCACCCGAGGGTCTGGGGCCACAGAAGACACAAACTCTGGGCGAATATACTCTAAGCAGACGTTTGAGGGATTTTCGGAAAATAGGTTTTTAATCTTACCCAGTTTCCTCCTTCCTATCACTCTAGTTTCCATAATATACCTCAATGACCTGTATTACTGCAGTGTCGGATTTGATCAAAGACATCTGCATGACAGTGCTCGCGTCAGCTACCTCAGCTGAAGCTGTCATCTCTTCCTATTCACCTAGTCATCATCACATTCTTGCATCCGATTTCAATTGTGCTACTATTTCATAAAGGAAATGTGCCTAGAAGCAGATTTTTTTTATTGTTTTCTGGCACTATCTGTTAGAAACAGACAACCTCTCCTTTATGCTCCTCTGGTTTCTTTTCTGCTTCAAATCCAGAAGCAGTCTTAAGGTGAAATAAACAAAATTACACCCATAGCCCTCACCCCCCTTTCAATTACTGCTGCCTTTGTACCTTTCAGCAATACTTAATTCCATGCTACCTCACTCACGTGGCTTGGTGGTGAACAGCATGAGTGTTTATACCAACTGACTACTGGCAGAGACAGAGGTAAACACACATAAAACACAGGGTAGATGTTTGCTGTCACTTAAATCTCACAAAACTTTGACGATGAGGAAACAGCAGGACTTCCAACAGTTTGTTTTAAGGCTGTGCGTCTTTGAAGTTTTGTGATCTCTTAACTTGCTTCCGTTGCGCCTGCCTTAGCTAATACATAGCGACATATTCTCTCCTCTTTTTGTAATTCACACACACTCTAGCTTCCTCTCCACGTGCTGATAAACACTTTACATCCTCTTCCACATGACCCATGCAGACTTGATTTGCTTGTCTGAATCCAGCACCCAGGTTACGTTCCTTGTCGACCTGCTGGTGAGTCCGTTTGGGTGAGCAGGATGCATATTATATTCCCTCTTACGTCACGGGCTCTGCATTGGATGCAACCTTGCGTAGTGGATGTATCGGCTCTGGCAGATTGAGAAAAGGCATATCTTGTCACATAAAATATTGCTGTTTTCTTTCCGCTTTATCATCTTGGAATGTCAAAAAAAATCTGTAATATTTTATTCTTTGCTGGAGGAGTGAGAGCCATCACTTTCACTCAGAGAGGAGGCAGTACGGAGAGCATGCCAAAGGAAGCAGGTAATAAGCCAGAAAAAAAGAAATGGGCATCATGAGGCAACGAAAAGAGCACCATGCCAGATTTAACCTGAGTGATATCAAAGACCGACAGCTCTCTGAGATCTTGAGGTCTTGTCAATAATTGAACACACTGAATGTCCCAGTGATGTTTGTGCCTCTCCTCCTGACGAGAAAACCTTTATGAATAATGGAAACAATGGAAAGTAGCATTTCGTCATAATTCATCCAGTGCATTGTTTCAGCTTCACCCTCACATACATTCTCACCTTTTCAACCTTGCATATAAAAGTCTCTTTCATTGTTTGTGTCTGCAGTAGAGAGAACATTATTTTTTCATCAGAATTCACTGACATTCCTTTCCTATGGAGCTGTCTTGACTGCATCTACAGTTTGAGTAGGTTTTTTTTGTTTTTTACTTTTATTTTTGACATATTTATTTTCTCTTCTGTTGCTATTTATGGGGCAAAAAATATTTTTGACTTCCCAAAAACATTAAAAATTCATGAGAAGTACAAGAATAAAGGATCAATTTTAAAAAAGGTGGAAGAGTGGGGCAAACCATGAGTGGAAAAAAGCTTTCCTAAACACGACGCGTCTGCTGTACAGTAGAACCAAGATTTTAAAAAATTATTTTGTTTGCATTATTATTCGTAACTTTTCAATCATGACCAAGTGAAGAGGGTAATTGAAAAAAAGCTCAAATGTTCATTCATCCATTTGTGTATTTGTGCATTTAGCTATATTTGTGTTGTCATTGTGCAAACTGCAAGACTGTGGAAGTTAATTGATGCTCCATTAGAGGAGCAATTTCTGTCTTTCATTTCTGCCATGCCAAATTATCTGCATTCCCGCTTGCACAATGAAAGTCATTCAGAGAAAAAAAAAATGCACATTAGCATAACAACAACTGTAAATTTGCCCATACGCTTTCTCCCTCGGAAAATGAGACCCAGAACTCTCCTTAAAATGCATTCCCTTTTCTTATAGCATCCAGCCATTGTCGTTGATGCAAACACGAGATTTGTGCAGAAGGTTCTTGTGAGGAAAATTCCCAAGATGGAGGGAACGTGAAGAAGACCACGGATAGAGTGCACAATGGCACGTTATAGTCCAAAACCTCCTGACTTTGTGGGCACACGTGGCACTTCCTCCTGACTCATCCCCCATAGGAAAATACGTGAATCCTATCCTAGCACTATCAACACCGTGCTATGCCGTATTAATGTGCATGCGCAGGGGATGGCACAACATAGCTTGTTTTGCTTTCTCCTCTTAAACACATTAATTTACGCTTACCTTCATTATAACCAGCCAAAATAAATCACCGGCTCATGTGCAGTCTCACCCCACCCCTCCACCTAGCCTACCCTACCCTCACAAACAAGACATAGGCAGGATGTGTAAATATAGAAGGGTAGCGCCTGGGAGAAAAACAAACAGGATAAAGGTGTGTGAACATAAATAAGGCAGGAATACCACGCAAGATTGACAGACATTGATGTCAGGCTTGCCATAAGATGAAAAATGTTGTAGATCTCACCATCTCTCTCCCTATCTGCACATACACACACATACACACAGTCTACATGACCTGCTCAGCGTTTCAGCGAGTAATCACAGCATCCTACATGAGCAGAGCTCTTAGCAATGTACTTTACACACCACTGTCGGAATGCTGCATGCAACTGTGCTCTACTATATCATTATTGCCCTCAACAGATGGCACTCTAGGATGCATTTTGCCGGAAAACAGAAAAAAAAGGATTATAGTCTTTTATGATTATAATCTTTTGGAGCAACGGCTTTATGAGCAGCATACTGTGGCAAAGGAAGCAGCAGATCCAGCATAAAGCAGCAGAAATTATTTGACTGTCTGTCATACATCTCCCTTGTCTCGGCTAATAAAATGGACACTTATACAATACACCCTTTATCTAAGCTCAGGCGTCGATATAACATAGTCTAGACCACAAGGGGCTTATAGGAATCGACCGGAAGCCGAGCCAATCGGCAAACTTGAAGCAGGGGTGGAAGGCTGTTGGTGATCTGTGATTCGTGACTGATTGGTGATGACGTATTTTGATTGAATGCTAAAGTCGGTGTGCAGCAAGAGCTGAATGAATGATCCCCAATGAAATTTGAAGTGCAACTCACTGGGCACAAGAAGTGCAGTTTTAATTATGGCTTTCAGTATCCTGTACTTTGAACAAGCTCTCCAAACATGAAGGTAACCATCAAGTCCCCGGTCGAAATGACCGCAGTTGTCAGCAGATTTAATAAGCCAATTAGCATTAGCACACCGAGCTGGCTAAACTGTTAGTGTTCATCTAACCAAAAATTCTGGAAAGATTGATATCACTTTGATATTCAAAACACTCTACGTGGATGGTACGTTTTTGCTGTTGTTAAGTGCCGCGGAGAGATTGTTTTAAAAGGAGAGGAACATCATTAGTATCATCAACCAGATTGTTTTCATGTTAGAACAAGCTAGAATTAGCTCTGGTAAATGTTTGATTCGATGTACCACCAGCACAGTTTCTAAGGACTCATGTATAGAAAAGGACCTTTGTTTAATCCAGTCCCAGAGCAAACATCTTTAATGTCCACTCAGATGGTGACTGAAGAAAGAGTTGTGCAAGAACACTTAAAACACAAACTAATGAGACTGCACATTGTTTTCCACTGCAAAGTGAATACACACATACGTCGTAATTTGTTGCTCTCCTGTAGCGTATGTGGTCATTTCCAGCCTGGTTTATTTTGACAGGCCAGTACCAGACCCATTTTGAATCAGCTGGTGGTCCCATCAACTGAGCTGCCAGATTTCGTAACGCTTGAGGCTGCTACGTGCAGCTTTTAGCCACTTTTGTCCAGCTTTCCAAACCATCATCCTCACATATCATCTCCGTACTTCCCCAAAGACAGTGTGATGTGCAGATAGTGCTATTCTGACAGCATGGGGTGTCCTACCTGTCCTTCTGAAGGACAGGTGGTTCTGATCCCTAAGGCCCCTGCCAGGACCGAGGACAGGGAGAGGACATGTTGGAGCCATCCTTCCTGATAATGACAGCGTTTCAACTTCTTTAACTAACTGCAGTAACAGACAGAGAGAGGATCCCTCTGCAACACCAGGTAGGCTTACTGTCTGACCAGATGCACTGAGGCCTGAGGGGAAGGCGGAGGACTTGAACTATGACCGGATAAACCAAGCTGAATGCAGGTTTTTATCTAATCTGTGATGACAAGATGAAACATTGACATTCACAAAATTAAGGATGCATTGTTTGCTTTTACCTTAAGATCCATGGTCCAGACCATGTGTGCTCCTCTCTGTTGGACTCTGTTATGTTGCCACTGGGAACACACTGGGTAGTGGTGACTAATGCTCAACTCTGTGTGAGTCTTCTCTTGGAAACGGCCATTTCCCCTCCAGCTCATTCCCTTGAAATATTGTCTGGATATCATTCCGAAGCTAGTTTCAAGGAAGTGATGTCCTATCAATGTGTTTTTTCATCTCTTCAGAGGGCTTAGGGTTTGACTTGAGAGACCGTTTCACACAGATAAAAGGCAGCAATCATCATAACTGATGAGTGTTTCTAAATATAGGCTTTGCAAGGATGGTGCAGTGCTAGTTGACTCTTCCTCACATTTTGTTCCCTCCTCTGCACTTCCCTCATCCTGTCTTTTGTTTCCCCTTTGAGATAAATCCTCCTGGTCGGTGTATAAAATCATAAGACTGATCCATTAAAACTCAGACTAATTAGACACTGGCTAAATTTCATTGCGCTTGTAGTGGAAAGACTGAAGGCGGTTCCCATCATTTGCTTCAGTAATGGTTCATTTTACACGTTGCATTTGTGCTGCAAGAGCTAATAACATCTGACTATATAACAAAGGATAATTTAACGTTAGACTGCACACATGATGTTTTAATAATTCTCCATCTCAGTTTAAAACGATCTCTGAGTAAACCGCTTGTCTCTTGTGTCGGAGGAAGCTGAAAAGCTTATTTTCCCGCTGCTGCATTGTCAATTTTCACAGTTTTTGTGTGTAGATGGACATAATATTCAAATCGAAAAGCTGTCATACGCATTCATCTCATGCTGACTTGCTTTTTCTTTAGAAAGATTTGAGAAAACAACTCATTTGAATTAAAAGTCCATTATCAGCCATATTTGCTGTTTTTTAAAATTTTCTTTTTGTTATTGTTTCTTAATTTATAAAACAAATTAGGCAGTATTAATAGCATGGCGAATGAGTTGAATTAATCTGTTTTGCGGTTACCTATTTTTTGAAGTGCTGGCCAGCATTTATTAAGGTGGACTTTTGGCGAGCGTGCGCTGAGCACTGCGGTGACAATCACTGTCATCAGACTAAATAAACGTTGATTAAATGTGTATTTTGTTGCACCTTTGCTGGCACTTACTATATTAAGAGTTGTTCTCTGACTGACAATTAGTGGAAAATAAATGACACCTGCTCTGCTAATGAAGCAGGTGAAAAATGCCCTGTACAAGCTAACAATTAACCAGGCTGTCAGAAAGCTGTGGCAGTCATTAGCAGCCTCCTCTGCCGTCCTCAATGAACCGATCAAATCGGGCTTCATCATTGAAGGTGTCGTCCACCATCTTTCACGGACCACATCCTATCCACAGCAGGAAACTATATCCTGAAACCAGGCAGGGAGGTAGGAACGGGAACTTTTCTTCAGACTCTCTGCTTACTTTGTTGCCCTCCTTCACATTATTTCATCTTATTTTCTTTCATATGCCACGTCGCTCTCTGTTTCCCGCTGTCAGGCCTGAGTTAGCATCGCAAGTAGTTGGTGGGTTATATTATGACTGGTGCTATCTTGTCAGTCCTGCCCAAGCATCACAGCATCCCACCAGCCTTGCTATCATTCCTGCAGGGTCGGGGCAGCTCGTGGTTCCCAGCTGGAACGTGGAGCTGGAATGCAGGGCAACGTCGGAGTGCAGAGCCGACGTCCGTACTCAAACCTCCCAGGGCCACAGCAGAGTTATCAGAGACAAACTTGGCCGACTCTCTTTCCCTCCCATTGTGAGTCGATCAAACAGAGTGAGAAGGGTGCTGATGGTGAGAGAGGAGCATGCAAGTGTGAATGAGGAATGTTGTTTTTGCATTCATGTAGAATGCAACCGTTTTGTTACAATTGATGATTGTTTGATATTTTGATTATAGAGTTGTCTGATATTTACAACCTTGAATTCTGTGTTATGTAGTCCTTCGAAGTCATGGGTACACTATTTTCAGATGTGGTGTAAACAAAGACAATGGAAAATTGAAACATTTTCCTTGATTTATTTAGTCATGGCTTATAAATTTGGGCTATATCAGTTTACAAGGTATAGCCGAGTGAAAATACCTCGGGAATCTTCCCGTTTATTTCTTATGCTTTGTGATGTGGCTGCAAGAACGCTTTGGTAAATAATTCACCTTGGGTTCAAACAGTTTCTATAGGAAATGGAAAGGAAAACAGCGTTATTGCACACATGAAAGAACGCAGCACATACATGGCAGGTTTGTACACACACAACAAGAAATGGACAAATAAGATCTCAGCGGTACGCATTTTCTCTATTTGCGAAAACCACAGTCAACCGATACATCACATGAATAGCTGCTATTGGCCAGGAACCCTCACAAACAGATGTGAGAAATGCAGTTATCGAAAACATTTATTGTAAATGACAATATATTCCGAGCAGTAGATTTAATATCCGCATAATGGAACATAATTAACAAGTCATGATGAATTAACTTGATGTAGCCTTCAGATTATACCTGAAATAAGAAAACTAACTAACTAACTAACTAACTAAATGAAACCTGTAAAACATCCCAACAGCCAGCTTGAATTTGGCTGAAAAGTGTTTTTTTAGGGTGTTATCACCATACTAATGTATTAGTGAGGTTCTACTTCTTACACATATATCAAATGCTTTTCCGTGAGAAATGAAATACAAATGAAATTAAATACAAATCATTGATAAAAGATTGCAGCTAACAGCTGTGTTCATTTGTAATGCTAGCAGCCACATTAATGTCTGTACAACAAAGGAATTATGCCCCTTATTTGTTAAGTTTTGACAAGGGATAAGAAATAGTTTGTATAATTCTTCTGATGATGGCAACATAAGGGATGTTCCATGTGCTTGCTTTTCTTTGTATATTCCTCACATTGTGCTTTCTTAGATTTATATAAACGTGTCTCTCTGCCGGAAAAGGAAAACTTTTAATCCTTGCTGTCAACAGCCAAAACTCCCTCGGTTTTTCCCTTCATTGGACAAATGTATTCTGTCATCATAAGTGATACTAAGGATTTGTTTTTAAAATTACATTAACATAGTTATTTGCATTTTACATTATCAGTGTATAACAAATAAGGAGGGGTTTTGGTATTATCTACGGTGGTGCCTTTGAATTTGCAAATATTGCATAATGAATGAATTTTATGATGTCTTTGGAAAATGAGATAATGACTTTAAAGATTAGTTGGGCGTTGGAGCTATGTAGTGGTGATGTGCGTAGGAAGGCAGTAATCTTTAGCGTTATTATTTTTATGCCCATTAATGTGTAGGAACTGTGAGATTCATCTACATAACTCTTTGTGTCTCGCCGTCTTCCTCATCAACACACAGAGCATAAACATTAGCAACAGTAACCTCCCTCTCCATGTTGATTATTACTGTAACGGATACCCACTTCTACATATTCAGAGCATTAACTCCATGTAGTCCATTGTTACTTCCCACCCACATTCCAACCACTAACAAGAAATCAGCATTAAGCTGAACTATCCTGACAAGGTGTTTCGATACAGTCGCCATTCCGTGCCCCCTTTACCATCTATTCCCAGTGCGTCATTTGGGGGGATGACGAGTCATCCATCTACATCCTATCTATCCCACTACCTGCCGTTTCCCAACATGCTAAATATTAAGAGGGGCTGGAACACAGCAGGACTATAAATCTTATTTAAAGGCTAATAAATAAGATGAATCAATCTCATCAGAGATTAAGTACACTCTTAAGCGAAGAGAACAGTGCTGTAGATGAGTCATGCTTCTGGGCTTTCAGATAAATCCATCTGCAGCAGTGCTAGATCATTCCATTTTTATCATAAATGTCAATTTGTGAGCACAAATGAAGTAATGCAAAGTCATCAAGCTCCACACATAAATGTGGTCCAATTTTATTTTGACCTTTTAATAAGGCATGCATAAAACCTTATGAGAGTGCATCATGCTTTGCTGTGTCAGGATTCATCAAGCCTCCTTTAATTTAAAGTACATAGTGCCACAGGAAGCTTTGCAGGCTGGGAATTAATTATAAATCTGATCAAAATTATATGCACAAGGCCAGATGAAAGTGGAATATGTATTCACCGGATGCATGTTGTTTTACAGATCTCTTTTGTGGACACATTTTAGAGGTCTTAATTTTAATGAGTTGCTTTCTGTAGTTATTTCCCAACTATGGCCGTTGCTTGAATCAGTGTGTTAAAATGATTAGACTCTCTGCTGTCATGAGGCTCGTCAACTTAATCAACTGCATTGATTCAATGAAACAAGCAGCATTTATTCAATGAGTAAATATTCATTAACCTTTATTTCAGTCAGGCCCTTTGTAAAGGTCTGTAATTTTAAAATCAAATCAAAACAGCCCTGTTCAACACAATAATAAAAGGAAATTATGTATAATCTGACAATTATCAACTACATGTATAGCGATGAAAAATGGTGTGTATTTAATGTTACTATTTTTCTGTGGAAATGAAACACTTTAAATAACAAATAAGGTACTTAGTATCAACAATGATCATAAATATCAATGTAGCTGCTTAGTGTGTGTGTGTGTGTGTGTGTGTGTGTAACTCTTTCTACAGTGTGATGTTTTGTGGCTGGCTATTTTGGAATTGAAAGCAGCACTATGTAATTTTTGGAGCCTTCCAGTGTAGTGGTATTATTGTCATTCATTACATTTAGTGTTTCTCCCTGTCCCAAAGGAGCTTTTTTTCAAATAACTCCAACTCAAGTTACACTGCAGTCAGTCCTGCTATATATACTCTTTGTTAACATGAAGAAACTATCAGATCAAATAGTTCCATAATACAGTTTAAAGGCTCAGTGTGGTTTGTCAGTGCTTCTTGAGTCCTGTTGCTTAAAATTCCAAAATTATTATTCTGTCATGGCTTTTATTGTTATAATATTTTTGGACTTGCCTGAACTGTTGAAATGTGTTGTATGCAGAATAGAGCCCATCAAGCTGTTTGAGTGTGCTGAATTATGTGGGCATTTGAAAGTAGCTGGTGCTCTATAAAGAGTTGAAGTGGATAACTGAGTCTATGCTGATCAGACATGTTAACCTCCTCCTAACCTGTGAGCCCATGACCTCCTTACCATAAACCCTCACCTCGCTTGTAATTTTAAATGTCATACTTTAAGAGACTTCTAGTTTTAAATACATTTATGAAGAACAAGGTTACAATGAGTGCTTTTGGCTGCACCTCAAGTACGGTTCAAGGTTCTTGTGCTTTTCAAAATTAAAAATGAACAGACATCTCTAGATCACAGTTAATGAAACAACCGCTGCGGCTGCACAACTGCAAAAGGAAGGTCAATAGACTACAGGATATAAGAGTAGAATTAATTAAAGGTGTCCAAATGTGAGAGATGAGCTGTACAGTTAATCAAAGAACATGGAAAATGCATAGTGACATACTTGTGAAAGCGCTTGATGTGGACTGTGTGCGTCTGGCCTATGGCGGTGTGGTTGTGCTGCCCAGGGCTGCCCGCTGAAATAGTTTGTAAGTGGTTCAGACATCTGCACAGTCCATCCCATAGTCCTTGCCAAAGTGATTTCCCTTGTGGCAGGATATCGTTGCCTTTCAGCAGGAACGGAGGAATCCATAGAGGCTTCTGCTCTGAGGCTGTCTTTTCTCTCTCACATCCAGCTCTTCATCTCTGCCCCATACTTAGTATAAATGTGCTCTCTCAATTAGTTCCAATCACACAATGAAACGTATTTTTATGCCAGTGCTTTGCGTTGCACCAGGATTTTGAGTTTCACCAACGACATGAGCAGCCAGTCAGCTTACTAAAAGGCTCATCCGTTGTTTTCAGCCACAGTGAGCCTCAGCTGTCAGAAACTGCCTCTAAGGGCAGTGGACTCAAGTGTGGCAGCCAAACAGGCCCCAGGCTGACTGGACTGACAGTCTCTGTCTCCTGGGGCTTCCGACTGGGATGACACCGCCAAGACTCATATATCCCCACTCAGCTTGTCCAACGCAGTACCTGAACTCTCTGTGCTGTTGTCTTTGGTACGAGCACACACACATACGGATAAGATCTCAGACACCATGGAATGTGGACGAGATGGAACAAATGGCTGCCATTATGTGGCAGAATGGATCACTGAATAGGGACAATGAACCCGCAGGCCGACAGTCCACATTGCTCAAGTGTTCAACGACATGGATTTATTCTAGAGTCGGCATCTCTAAAGCTCATTGGATTATGTATATAAAACACATTGGCAACCTTAACACAACCTTTCAATTCATTACTGCTTCAATTTTACACTGTGACCGCTGTGCCACAAACATATGGCATAAAAATTTCAATTAAAGAGTGGAAATAAGCTGGCATCTCGGCGATTCATCTTTGTTTTATATAACCGCTTAAACGAGCTGCATAAGTTTGGCTTCATAGGCGTTTATTGTACACCTGGCACTGTAACTACGCACTTTCTTTGTTTATGTGGCATTGAAACGGCTGCGATTTTCTTTCGGTATGACTTGCATTCTAACAACTTCTTAATTAGCATTCATCGATTTAAGTCGTAGCATATTGCTATGCAACACCCACAGTTTACAAGAACTACCTACTTTCATTATTGAAAGTATTATTGATCGTTTTAAAACACAGAAAATACATACAAATAATAAAATGGTCCAGTGAGTGCAAATATAATTTCTTCATATAATGCCAGAAGCCTGCGCCGTAGTTTCTGCAATCTCGCTCTACTAGGATGAAGCCTCATGATGTGATGATGTCATTGTGCTATTATACTCAGCCCCGCATTACAACATACAACAAGGAGACAACAAAGTGAATTTTTAACATGCAAAATGCGAATTTATTAGAACAGGATAAAACTGGAAAACGGCACCGACCAGTTATCAGTACATTACCAAACAAATGCACCTGTGAAGTGTACAGTATGTCGAGATGAATGTAAACAACAAGAGAGACCAAAGGTGACCCGGCGGCTCTCCTCCTGGGCTGCTAGAATAAGGAACAGGTTAAGGTCACCTCGGCCTCAGACAACACGGACACACCGGCAGAGCCTCGCAGGTGACGCTAAGGTGATGTAAACATAACTTATCCTGTGTTGTTTAAGCCTGGTTGATCGATATACTCTCAGCAGAGAATAATCCACCGCAAAGGCACAGCAATCTCCTTTCACGGCTAACGATGCCGCAGGGATTTCAGCCGCATGGAAATCCTTTACTTTGAGCACTGTATTTGCTCAGCATCGTTTCCTATGATTTTTTTTTTTATTGCAGCTTACAACACTCCAGTAATCACTTGTTCTTTTCTGCTCATGCTATCAACACTGCAAATTAAATCAGGGTCACGGTTGTTCCATTTTATTGGACACTTTTTCCTTCCTGGTTAGAGGAGATCTACTGTGTTTCCACTCTTTTAGCTGTTGATTAAAAGTGATCCAAGTGATGCAAAGCCTCATCCATGGTCACAAACATCTGGATCAGCTTACTGAACGTGAAGATTTTCACAGGATGTGGTTTTCAGAGTGCACTGGTCAAGAGTCAAGAACATTGTAGGCGAAATGGTCCTCATTGTCAAATTATCAGTTTGAACCTCTCAAACTTGGATCTTACCACCAATGGGTCCATATTCACGAATTTCTGCTTGAATCTTCCGTGAAAAACCCAATGTTTCCAAAGATACTAAATCTATCAGAATGTACGCAAATGTGTATAAAATGTCATTACAAAGATAAATTTAATGTAAGGGTGAATGATGTGGATTTCAGGATTTTCTTTCATGAAAAGTTTTCGTGCCTTTTTCTAACAGGTAATTAATGAGTTAAAGATGAGAAACAGACCATTTATTAAATCCAGCTACTAATGAAAACCTGGTTATTGTATTTAAGTTCTTTGAATAACCCTGAATTCAACAACCATTTATTTTACCAGTGTTTAAAAGATAAAAAAAAAAAAAACATTTTTGATTTGATTAAAAAAAAAATTCTGTATTTTTTAAAAACCCCAACAACAACTCCATTAGTAACACAGGATGTATTTAGTATCTTTGGGCATTTCTCTAAAGTTGAAACTAAACATTCATGGACCCACTGGTGGTTAATGGCGTGGATTGAGAGATGACCACTCTACTGGCAATAATCTGACAGCCATCACCACATCATTGGTCTCACAGACCCCTGAATATTGAAGTCATGTGTGTAGTGTTTGTCTTAAAGTGTAGTACAGTAAAAGTAAATGTTACTTCTACGAGTAGCAGCCCTACCTCAGTTTCTTGTATTTGGGGCTGACATTGTATTATTACCTCCTCCAGATGCTCAGTGTAGTGTTCTTTTGTCTGCTTCTTCTATTTTAGCAGCAGGTCAAGCCGTGCTTGAGCTATGCTCCGCTTCTTGATAGCAGAGGTGAAGGAGACATCCACTTCCAATTGCAGACAACCCCCAATCTGAAATCGCAGCTTTCTCTCCGGGCTCAGTCTTTGAGCTCGACTCTTTGCACTGCTTTGTCATCGACTCGCTTCTCTGCTCAGGGAGATGTGAGTAAGCACACAGCAAAGTCACGTTGTGTTTATTTCAGGACAGAACCAAATTGGACTCAGGCATCCTGCCTAGCAACTGCACTTAAACATCTTGCATTGTGGCCAAGTGAATATGGACAGCGTGGGTTCAAAGCCTTGTTTGAACGCGGCCACGTTCAGTCTGTAATCAGTCCGCTCCTGTTTGAATTAATGATGCTTTGGTTTTACGGCCTGTCAGTCACGGCTCGCCTCTGTCTGGTCGGGTACGGCACTCTGATTGCTGAATGTGGCCCTGTGTGTGTGTGTGTGTGTGTGTGCTGAGAGTGGGGTGGAGTGCATCCCAGCAGTGGATCCAGAGGGTGTGCGGCTCACGTCAGAATCCATTACACCAAATGTGACGTGCACTGGGGCCAAAGATGGTAAAGGTTTATGTAGAGGCCATAATGGAATGTTGTGTTTGCTTATCTGATTATCATTGCTCAAAGGTTTCTCCCTACTCACATTCCATCAGCAGGAGGCACTCGAAAGACACGGCACTATACTGTATTTATAAGGTCCTGTCAAATTTACGCTGAAGTTTAAGTCACAATAAGGGCAAACGCCATCTGAAGTTTATGACTAAAGGGGTTCTTCAGTTCAACCGAGCAATGCATTAAATTGTCAGTGTGTGTTTCAGTAAAACCAACATGATTCAGGTCTGTGTAACTTTTGGTATCACCTTTTAGGCAGTCTTAAAATAGCTGCCTCGCTCACTGTCTCGCTCTTCATTATCGTCACTTCGTCTCTCTCACCTTCCCATCTCTGCTCCCTCGCCCTGCAGTTGCCCAATCACGTTTTGCATCCCTGTTCTATGCTTTTTGAGCTTATTGTTACCCAAGCAAATCCTGCCAGATGTTTGTGAAAAACGATAAGTCGATACATCAGCGGGCTGCAAAATCACTGTCGGAGCGAATGCGGCATCGTGCATCTGTTGGAGTGTGACTCTGCTGTGTATTAAAACAGGTGATGGGAAAGAAGGACGTGCATGTCAATGACAGCCGTGACAACTACCAACATGAAACCCAACACACTCCTGTTTACCCCATTGTGAGCACTGCAGGGAGTGGGAGGAAAAGAGATTTTTCTTTTTCCTCCATTTTTTTCAGAGCTGTCACGGTGTCAGAATACAGTATACAGTGTATTAGGATGATAAAGGAGAGAAAGAGGGGCAAATGAGTGTGAAAGAGATGCTTGGACTAAAGTTGGGAGGGTGCCGAGTTGGAAATACCTTGACAGTACTTGTCATCCCATTGAAAGCTTTTGATGTGAGGAAAACAGCATAGTCGGGGGGAAAAAAACCAACTCCTGGCTAGACAATGAACCACTGTCTGAATCACCGGTGCATCACAACTTTTCATAGCCCTGACTGAACGAGTGCTGGCATATGCGTTGATCTGATGCATTTTTGTACCTCTCTGAGTTTTACACATTTGTGTGTGTGCGGTGAGGGTCCGGATAATAAATACTCGAGTTTTCCTCTCAGTGATCCTCTCGGTGAGGATGTACTTAGAGGTCACGCTCAGATCCACTGCAGCTGAAACCTCAGCAGAGGCTTTGTACATATTTAATTGTGTGTGTCAACATGTATCTATTACCGTCACACTCTATGTGTTAAGGTAATCACTGTGATCTCCTAGGACGTCTGTATATTTTTTGTGTGTATAGATACAGCCTGTGAAAACAAAGCCTCAGAAACAGCAGCTGAGTGTGTGTAGTAATCAACCTGCCAGTCTGTAATTTTAACTGTCCATTTACTCTGAAGACGTCTTTATCTCGCCCTGTCTGTCCTCACCAACTAATTCTCGTTCTGCTGTGTTTTTGAAGGAACTGTTCGAGCTACTGTGGAAAGTGCTGAGGATTTTTTTTTTTCTTTTAATGTTTTAAGTTAAAATCACATTTTTTTTTGCTGTGTATTTTTGTTTTCGCTCCTTTTTTGCTTGTGGTGTTAGTTTTATTTTGACACCTTGTTCTAGCATAGGAATGATGTGAATCGACCAGAAACAATTGTCCCAGGATGACGATAGTCCAATCCACTCCTATCTGTGCACTGCAGAAAGGGAGAAACTGAAACTGTGGAGCAATATGAGTTCATGTATACTATATACACGTCTAGTTTATTCAGCTTAGGAGAAAAAACTGCATTTGAGGAAATGCTTGTGTTTTTGCTTACTCTAATTATAAACCAATGTATTGTTTACATATTTAAATAAATGGATTTATAATTGCTTACTCCTGTGCACCGATGCTGGCGTGTGCTAATTTCAGTCATAAACTAGAATGAGCAATTGACCAAATGGTGGAAATCCACACCGGTGGTCAAGGGCTGATGAACCTGGATGAGCCAAAAGTGTGTGAGCTGTAAGCCATAAGGAGAGAGAGAGAGATTGTTGCTTGAGTTCCATGATAATTCATCAGGCACAGATTTCATTCAGAGTTGAAATTGTACGTCTGGTTGAGACTGGAGGCCATTAGCTTTACAATCTCATCTGCTTAAAAGTTTGCTGCTTGCTTCTTTCTGAAAGGAGTTGTTTGTGTCGGCAAAAGTCAAGATGAAATGGTAAAGGCGATAAGGCCGGGTACTCCCCGGCTGATGAATCAGCACTCTGAATAATACGCACAGTAATCTTAGCTTTTTAAACACTCTGGTTGGAATTGTCATCGTTGTTTTTCTTCCTCTCTTGTTTCAGCGACAGTATGTTCACAACCACCCCTCCCCTCCGCCCCCCCAGGACTGTTAAAGCCATTATCGGCACTGTCTGCACTTTTATGTTTGCCCACAGAACACAACTGGCAGGCCTTTGGGATAAAACTGCTGACTGCCACAAGCACACAACCTTAACCTAAAAGCTTATCACGCTCGTTTTTCAACTGGGGATTATGTAAATCAGGGACTCAGGTGTAGCTGGCATCAACCAGCTTGTGTATTTGACTCTCTACAGTGTTTCTCAGGAGGCGGCTGACGTGCAGGGATATGCGGTGTGCCGGTCACCCAAAATGATTTAACACTGCAGGGATTTCCACAGGGTCTGATGCACATCTCTCCATCCTGCCTGAGATATTTCTGCAGATACCATCTTAGGCCTGGCACCATTTTTTGTTGTTACCAATTATCACGTCATTATGAAACATTTTCTGTGCAGTCCAGAAAGTCTTTTTTGCGACTCCCGGTGTTGCAGACGCTCATTAAACTGCTTCCTTTTCTTGTTCTTGTGATTTCCTGAAGAAATGTGTCTCTGTAGATGTAAAAAAAAAAGAAGAAAATGAAAGGGAGCAGACTAATGGTACATAGGCAGCGGATATGAAACAAATTCATCAGGGATTTTGGTATTTGATAAACAATGAGAGACAGTGCCCATTATAAATATATGCATGTGAACAATCTCATCATTAGAGAAAAAAAACCATAACCAGACTCTAGCTGCTCTGTCATCAAAAATAATTGATGGCATTGTGTTGTTTGAAACACTACGATAATTGAATTAGCCTGTTCAATTTTATAATTGATGGGATGGTTCTTACATTAGATGAACCCGTCCCGACATTTTACCACCTTTATTGGAACCACAAAAATGTTGAGGCACGGTGCTCTTTTTTGCTCACAATCACTAAAAATGCGAAGCACAGCTCTGCCACAGTAGTTTAGCTTGTGAACCATCGTGATGCAGTGAATCCGTTGCTGTGGATAGCAGGTGTTAATTCACAGCCTGCTTTTGCCAGAATTTATGATTCTCCGTTAGAGACAAGTGGAGGGAAAGAGTTTGTCCCAGTGTGTGTCTCCTGGGCTTCAACACACTGAGGTTAGGTGAGGTACAGAGTTGAATTTTACAGGATGTTAGATTAGACCTGTGTATCCTGCTGTTCTACTCCAGCCAGACATCCTACCCCCTACTGCTGGACTTCTTTCCTCAAGCGAAAAATAGAGAAAAAACCCACACCATGTCTGTCTGAACTCTGAAAACTAAGATCAAACAAAGTTTACTTCATTTTCATGACCTCTCGCCTCAAATCACCATGGCTGTTTAAAAGGAAAAAATGAATTTCCGAGAATTTCCTCCTCTTCTACTGAGAGAGAAATCCAATCACTCCACTGTATCACCTTTTTCTGTAGATTTTCTTTAGTTCCCCCTGTCCTCAGAGCCACGTCACCTGAATCTAAATTTGTGGCACGCACTGGCTATCATCCATTATCTATACTGATTATCCACGTTAAGGTCTGAAGCCTCTTCTAGAGACTCTTGGGTGACAAGCTGGGTACCCCCGTGACAGGTCACCAGTCTGTCATAGGGCTGACACATAGACGGAAAGAAGGAAAGAACAGTGCTTTATTCATCTCCGGAGGGAAAGAGCTCAATCACCCTCCCATTCACACCTATGGTCAATTTAGCCCAATTCACCTATGCTGCCTGTCCTTGGAGGTAGGACAAAATCAGAGTATCCAGAGGAAACTCATGCAGAAACGCAAGCAAACTCCACACTGAAAGGTCCGTGGTCAGCCCGGGATTCGGACCCTCGACCCTTTTACTGTGAGGCAGTAGTGCTAACCATCATGCTGCCCACGCACTGGCTAATTAGAGTTAAGTCTTCTGCATAGAAATGTTAAATTCCAGATGAGAGAATCTGGTCTGTGGTTTGTCTGGCTGTGCTTGGAATTGCTGACACGTAGAAATTACAATGCTTAATGAACCACATGCTGCGCCTCCAAATTTCTAATCTGTTTTAATGGTGAGCTTAAGGCCATAATATCCTCATGGATTTTAGGCAGCTGTGCAACAGAAGTACAGGAAACGTAACTTCAGAGAAGGAAGGCGCATGGCGAAGAGGAAACGCCTGCTCTTTCAAAAGTTGAATGAATTCTGTTTCTCGGAGAGGAATAAAGGTGTCGCTTGTCTGATCTGTTTACATGAAGGTGGTGCTTCATCTCATCTTGGAGAACCCCCAGTACTCAGAATCAGAATCAGAAAGCCTTTATTGTCATTGTAAGCTCTGCGTTACAACCTTTGGTTCATAGGAGAATGCAGATAGACAACAGAATAAAGAACACAAGGGCCTACTTACATAGGCAGACTTATCATGTGCTGATGATGGCCATGGGTCTATACACTCCATGGACCATATATACATATATGAATGATAGCAGACCATTTGTACAGCAGACATTTCTCATATTGTTGCAGAAAAAGCACAGCCTAATGACTCTGTTCCATATAGGTAATCCAGTGAGCCATTTTACAGAAGAGGAGGACTCTGCCACTGACACACCTAAATGGAATTAAGCCAGTATTAATCTTATTAATTACACCTATGCTTTTCCGAAGGTAAACAAATTATCTGCCTTGAACAGGTTTTTGAAGGATGTGGGGTTGGTGTACTGTTTGAGATTAAGTGTTGCTTGCACACATGGACATTTTTCAGGCCTTATCTTTGTACTGCCTGGCTGTTGGCTCGGAAAGGTGTGGGTGAGAATGAACACATAGAGATGATAGGATGGCTTGAAGGAAAAGACCTAAATCTAAGCAGAAAGGCTGGATTGTGGAGTGTCTGATCAGTATGAGTTGCTTGTGTAGGTGAGAATGCCTGTCTGTGCTTGTGTGTGTGAAGCAGTATGCGTGTTTGACATACACAAGAGCTGTATTACCTTGAAAAGGTTGAACTGAAGCACAAAACATTAAAAAGTTTAAAAAAAATTGACAAAACACACACAAATGTTGATCTGCTGCAGGCTCATCTGTCACAATTCTGACTGTAAAAGGCAGGTTTACCAAGGCAGCCTTGATTTTTACAAAGCATCTGAAAGTAATGGAGTTGTTTTGTATTCTTGCTAGAATTCTTTCTATATTAATGAAAAAAATAAGGCCCATTGAATTGTTAGACTGTGGTGTGAGGTCCATCTAAATCAGGCTGATAGTAGTATATAGTATATAGTTGTGCCTGGTGTGACCCATACACCAGTTTATCATCACAGCGACTAAAATAGTTTGTATTTTTTGTAATTACCGTCAAACTACTGCATAGAGTTAGTCACAAACTGACAGGGAATTTCCTTGGTTATTAATCAGCCCTTGACTGAATGAACAGGTCACAGAGGAGGTTGTTGAGACAAACTCTAAGGTAACCAGCAGCCTTGATTTTATTGGAGTAACCTCTCAGTCATTTCTCCTGTATTTGGTATTGAGCAGAGATAGTTGTATTGGAGCGGTGAGAGAGAAAGTCCATTGCTGTATCCAAGCTACAAGCTGATGGTCAATTTTAATTTAGTCTAGTATAGGTCTGTCTGTCTAATTATTATGCAGTCTAGAAGAGTTTTACTGTGTGTAAGCTTGTGGGAAACGTGTGTGTGGTGTAAAGCATCCACTGCAGACATGGCCATCCATGGTTAATCTGAAACGTGATACTGCAGCCTCGTACTGTTGAGACAACTCTTCTTCTTTCCACTTATATTTTTTCTTATTTAGATTGCAACTGTTCCTTTCTCTGCCCAGATTCTGTTGTTCATTTGGGGGGCTTCCAAGATATTCCTCAGCCAGATGGTCAGGCCCAGGTCTCCTCCTATTTGGCCATGCCTGGCACTTCTCCCTGGGGAGGTGCCCAGAAAGCATCCTGATTAGATGACCAAATCGTCTGTGTTGATTCATGTAAGCAATATCATACGCGAGGGAGTGCTGTTGTTATCGTCGACTGTATCACAGCCGTGCTGATATGCAGTACAACAGCACGACCTCGAGTGTGATATTGCTTTTATACAACAGTTATATGTTCATATATAAACAAATCTGGAAAAATACTGACAACAAGCCTAAAAGACAGATCATTTGTCTTTTATCAATCTCCAACAACAAAAATAGTTCCCTAAGGATTCTGCCATCAATTGTTGCTTAGCAACACTTAAGCCTAGCTAGCTACTTTGGGTCATATGCATTGATCTGCTCGGTTGAGTGACGCTTTACAGTCACCTCCACTTCTGATGATGGATTTGTTTGATATCACAGGATTTTGTTCCATCGTTTCCGGCTATCCAGGGAAGGTCTCCAATAACTTTTTAGCAAGCTCTCTCACCTGCGAGACAAAAGATAACTTTTAAAGGTGCTACAAGTTAACTTATTATAAATCACTGGCATCACAAATAGAGCAAAACAAGATTCCCAAAGGAAACAGCAAACCGCACATACCAGCAAGAGTTAACGTTTCTCAGCTGCATCAGGTTGTTGCAGGTTGCCGGCTGCAAGATGCCAAGATTTCCTCCTGCTTTGGGCTGCGTTCCCAGTTGTTTTCCGATCACAAATGTTACGTTTTACCCACTGAGAACAAACTGGCAATAATACCAATAGTCACAGGACGCTACAAATAATCTGTGGTGGACCAGATGGCCAGTAAAGCAGGAATATATAACAACTAAATTAAGAAATTGTAATCTGACTGAAATGCAGAACAACTTGCTTCTAATAATTTCTTTGTTATTTTGTCAACACCACTGTCAAATTCTGGCCCAAGTTCATGCACAATTTTAGAGCTAATTAGCTCTACTGCCTATTTTTTTATATAATAAGGAATGAGCTGAACCAGCTTTTAATAATGCCTCATTCTGGGCTCTGTTTTACCGATTTATGGCGCACGGTCTGTCACAGTAGAGAGCCTGGCACTTAGCGGTGTGGCCAAGTTCATTTTTCTATTTATATGGGGCGCAATATAGGCGCAAAGTGAGCCCCTAATAAATCATTGGTGTCTTTTGGGCTGAACTTGAACTCCGCCAGTCTGAGTGTGACCTGTCACTCCCTTTTTTCCCCCATTTTGATGGTGGAAACCAGACTTTGCGTAACAGAGCAGAGAGATTTGAAACAGATTTGCTCGTGTGCGAGGTGAAAACGTACGAGCAAATCATCTACGAGAGCGGCTTGCAACCACTGAAGGAATGGAAGATTTTATTGGACTTTTTATTAGCCATAACCCACAGAAGACGGGTCACAAATGGATATTTCATAATCCACAAACATGTCATTGTTTTTAGTTTTCATTTGTGTAACATAAAGACTCATACAAAGAAGAAATAGAGTAATTTAAATACACAACTTACTTTGTAAATGCACAGGCACTTAATTTCACACAGACACTTTGCGGCAGCTGTAAGATAAGGGGATCTGGCTGTCTGGCTGTTGTGGTGTTACTTGTTATCACTACATCGGATCGCGTTTCCACAAGTAGGTTTTAGCATCTTGACTTCTCTTCCAAAGGCATTTTTAATATATGTATTACTTTCATTCTCTGTTTTGTACTTTCAGCCAAGCACAGGCTTAGAAATTATGGATGCCATTAGTGGTAAGGGCTCCTCTGTGTAATTGTGTATGAGAGCTTTTGCTTGAAATTGTGTGTGATGGAAAGCCCTGCATTTGGCGGTTGAAAATATCCAAAGCACTGTGGAAAACTCCCACCGTTTTACTTATATAGGGTAGTTCAGAGACAAAGGAAAGGAAGAATGGCCTAAAAAATCAGAATCTGTAGTCTCATGGGCTCCAAGATGATGATTTTACTTTGAAGTACTTCATTTTAAAAAACCACAAATGTTTTTTCATCAAAAATACTGTTACTTTGTATGAAAATGATGACCAAAAATGTTCTTTTCTCCCAACCGCACACATTTCAGCAAAATATACAATATAAATTAAACTCAGTCCACTCATTTACCGAGCGTATTCAAAAAAGGCACTTCAAGATCGACTGTGCATTATATATTTTTCCTCTGATCAAGACGTATCTGACGTAGCAGTAATTGTACACACAAATTGTACTTCACATGAGAAAATGAATCCACAGGATGAGACTGGAGATGGACGTGAAACAAATGAATCAATGAGACAGACAGGAAACAAATAAATCAGTCAGGGACATCCAGGGTTCTTCATGTCTTACTGACTGATTCCGTCCTGACAGAGTCCAAAGGTGACCTGAGGAGTACTGTGGACCAGAGATAACACATCCTAAAGAGATAGACAAAGTATTGATTTTCAAATATATTCTGTCTTTGTTGTATTTAACATTTTGACTAAGATTGTGGGAGGTTTCTGCTGATTTTCTTACCACGTCTTTGTCCCGTTTGATTAGACGAGTGTTCCCTCTGCCTCTTTCGTTTTCTTTGAGTGTAATTTGGATTGTTTGTGTCTGGAATGTCCGAGGTTACTGGGTGTGTGCATGAATACATTATACAGGTGTCGCAGGTGGCCATTGTTGACTTGTTGGCAATCAATTCAATCACATTGAAAAACACAGACCAAAAGTCAGAGGCTAAGCGGAGAAACAAAACAGGCAAATGCTACAGAGTCAAACAATCTGCTGCATCGAGTATGGAAAACGTTTCTCACATTCCAGCAGCCAATTTGCATTTTCTTCTAATCATACAGATAAAATGGCCAAGCTGAATCCATTAAAGACGTTGCAGCTGGCCATTGTTCTCTTTGATTGATTGGTTGTTTGACCGTTTGAATATTGGCAGTTGTTGTGTAAGCTACAGCTGCCATTCTCAACCAGTGGGTCATGGCCCTCTGGTGGGCCTCAGAGCGCCATCTAGTGGGCCGTGGGAGCGGTGGTGCTGCCAAATGGTTAAAGTAAAAATGTGTTTTTTTATTTGTAATTTGCAAAGCTAGTCAGTTAGTCAGTTGTTGTTTTTTAGATCTAAGAGGGCTTAAAAATTCACATAAATAATTCACATTGGCCTAAGACATATTTACAGCCCAGTTTTTTTCTCCTTTTTTGTCACGTCATTTTTTTCTCCGTCCCGCTCTCATTTGTTTGGGAAGGTGGTCCTCAGAAGGTTTTTTTACAATGAGTGCAGGTATCTCAAGGTAGAAGGGGGCCTTTGTCATTTCAATTAATATGTGTAATCTCAGCGCTCTCAGATCTCCTGGATCTTTCATTTTATGCTACATTAAATGTACAGCACGTTCCCCAAATGTCCTTTGTCCTACAAAACGAAGGTTCCACTATTGTTCTACACATTTTTCAGTTAGTTTGGACTTGTTCTGACCACATTGTTATATTCCTTCTCCTTTGAATACAAAATCCTAAATATAGTATATAAAATAACAAAAGCCCCAAAATATTAAACAATATGAAATGTGATATGGTCTATGTTTTCTCTTTGCAAATTTACCTGCTCCACTTTTACGGAAAGATAAAAAGACAATAGCTAAAAATGTCCTGAAACATAAACTTGTCGCTCCTTTATTCCATTCACGGCTTCTGAAGGAATCAGAACTCAGCTAGTGATGGAGGCAAGTAAATGTGAGTGAAAACTGGATTTAGAAGTAGCTGGAATATCTTTCTGATTATCTAACGGGTATTGCTCCCAGTCTACATCAGCTCTGTGCGGGCTTGTACATCAGTGACTGACATCTGTTGTGCTGCGGTGCATTCTTACGCTGGAGCAAATCTGAGAAACCTCAAACTCACACAGATATCAGTCAAACCATGCACATGTAAGCTTCGCACACAACCACAACAACTCAAAATGGAAATCTCTCCCTCTCAGGTATTTTACATCACCATATAAAGTCATACCATGATATTTATATTCACATGACAAGTAAATTCAAGGGTATATTTACGAAACCCACAGCAAATCGCTGCCAAATCTCTGCATTTTCTTGGGCATTTTAGTTACACTGAAAGTGATAATGAGCACAGCAGCATATCGGGTAATTTGAATGAAATGCCACTAATAAGGATCAACTGTGACAGGAGGATTACAGCGCAGACGTTCAGTTTGACTGGGCAAATATGAGTTAGATATTGCTAAAATCTAGACAGACCACCAAAAAATGAAAATTACTTTATAATAGATGGAGTTCTGACAGATTAATCTGGGAGATTTTAGGTCATCCTGACAAAGAATCTGACAAGTTTGGCATTTTCATAAAATACATAAGTTAAGTCAAAGACGCGGAGGACTTTGTTCAGAGACAGGCTGCTGTCCTTGTCCTGCTCCACGGATTATTATTGTTTTTGTTATTGTTGGTGTTTTGTTGTCATCAGCTACTGGATGACTTAAATTTCCTTCGGGATTAATAAAGTATCTATCTATCTATCCAACTATCCATCAATCTATTACTAGTCATTCCCAGGGACCACCAGGGGGCCGCAGACCACCTGTTTTAGTGCTACAAAGTCACAGTCACAGATGAAGACTGACCTATGGCTTAGTGTGTGTCCTTCTGGATTTAAGAGGAACCAGGAAGTGAAATCCTGCCCCCCAATACTTTCATTAAAGCTACAAAAACAATTCCACTCAGAAATGCCATCAGGGATTAGAGCTTAGTGTGACATTCACATTTTGAGTTCTTGAAAAAATAACCCACACCTAAACTCCAGTACAGAAACAACCCTGCACTTTCTCAAGGTTGATTGCAGTGAATGCTATCAGTCCCCTGGGGCCTTCAGGGTCCATGTATCATCTTCTTGTTCAATTATGATGGAAAATGAAGAAAATGGATGGTGAGTTTGTAACGATATTTGGTTTTGTCACTACAAACTGCACAAGGGGATTTCTGTTTCGCTCTTGTTTCGTTATCTTTAATTAAAACCCAATGTTAATTTTATGTGTGGTCTGTTGAGCTGCTTCAAAGAAGTCCTCAGGAACACACACCATTCCATTTTTACTGGCGAAAAAATGGACAACTGTGCTTTTTAACTGTTCTAAATAATGTGCAATAATTGTACAAATGATAAACGTGAATCCAGTCATCCAGTCCCGTTCCATTCCTTTGTTTGTGCGCGTGCGTGTGTGTGTGTTGCTGTGGACCTGATGTCATGGCCTTTGGTAGTACAGCTGCAGGTCTGCTTTTTATTAGAGCATCTGAGGGTGCTGTTTGTTAAGACATTAATGTACGAGGACTAAAAGCTTCCCTCTCGCTTGTGCTCTCTCCCTCCCATGCCAACCATCACCATTTCTGTCGCTGATTTTGTCGTTACTTTCTTTGCCTGCTGTCAAAGCTTACCCAGGTCCCCTCCAGCTAAAGCTCTGGCGCAGCGGTCGGCTCAAACACAAAGAGGGACAAATGATGGATGGATCGCCATGCTTTGATTTACTCGTTGGGTGGGGTGGCTGATGGGAGGTGGGCTGAGGAGGCGGGGGCTGCGACCTGGCATGGAAGCCTTCATAATTGCCTGCGTGTACAACACTTCCATTTTTTTTTGCCACTCATGCGCGTGTTGATTTCCATTTCAGATGTGTTTTTCATCAGATCATTCTTGTATAATTCATTGAAACGGTTTTAGGATCACTGCAATTAAACCTGTTATTGTGTTATTAATATGTTACCCATGAGGCTGTGTGGTTTAACTCCTGTGGTGTAATGCACACCATCGTGATGCTATGAATGTAATGTGATTAATTATCCAGTGAATGGTTTTAAAAGATATTTTCTCTCCTGGCCTGCACAGACTCGTAGCCGTGGGATTTCACTGGTCTTGAATCCGACGGCTTCAAATGGCATTTTATAATACAAATCTAACAAAAATATTCAATTAGTGTGGGAGTCTTATTTACATCACGCATGTCACACTGTGTGTGCATTTATGATTTATTTTTTTCCCTCCATGCTCGCTCTCTCCTTTTTCCTTTTCGCTCCAACTCCTATGCCGCTCCTCTCTCCAAACTTGCACATCCTTTATTCCCATCTGTTTTCTCCCGGAACACCTCCTAGCTCCCTCACTGATCCTCCATCTCTGTACGAGAGGATTAAAGAATTACAGTTCCTCTACAGAGAACTACTCCATGTGATTTAGAAATTATTCATCAGCAATACAATGTGCCACGGGCAATGTGGTGACTGAGAGTCGAGTGTTCTCCTTTGTACTTTCTCTTTTCTGCTACACCTCAGCCTAAGCTTTGTTAAAGCCAAAGGATGTGAGAAACCGCAGAGTTTTGAAAAATAAAAGATGATGGCAGACAATTGGAGCTCGGCTTTTTACAAGGTCGAGCTGTTTTAAAGCGGGGTGTGAACTTTGCCTCGGTGCCACGTTGGCGCCTCTGCGCCGCATGGAAAGGCCGACAGCATCAATGGGGACTGTGGATCAGTGGCATGAAGAATTGATCAGTGTTGGACTCGAGATGAAAGGGGAAAAGCAGAACAGAGTGCGAGAGACAGCAGAGTTCGAATTAAATTGGACAGATAAAGAGAAGATGAAAGGTTGTAAGAGAATAAGTGCCTTAAAAAGCTTTGACAGTGAATGTGTGGAGAAATATAGGGAGAGGACACATGAAAGACTCTAATATTTGATCGGTGTGGCCGGTCGAAGAAAAGTCAGGTCAAAGTGTGTTTCAAATGTATTGATCATGTTTTTCGTCATTTTGAAGAAAAACCAATTGTTTTGGATTTTAAGATATTCATCTCAGCCTCTAACCTTGAAGCTTACGGTCATTTAGAACGTTCTCACGTCCGTAGTTTGTTTGATCAGTTCATCTATGTATATTTGGAGTAGAATCGTAAAAGAAAAACCTTTTATCTTGTAGTCATAGGTTCATCCTCTCAGACGTCCACTGACACTTACTACAATGTGCACACAGGGACTGCCTCCGTGAGACAAGACACAATAAAACGTTCATTTCTGTATTGATGAGTCAGTCAAAGGACAATTCAGGACATTTAACTTATCGAGCCGATCTTAAGTGCTGTGGCAAGAAATCTGCATTTTAATTTCATTAGGGCTGGAAGTTTCATTTAGTGTGGAAGTGATGTGCTTTTTGGCTTTTGGAATGCTAAGCAAATAAATGTAAGTGCAATAAGTCAAGATCTAATGATGGGAAACATAAAGAGATTGTTAAGGAGGAAGAGGAGAAGGAGCAGCTCTGTACATATTTTTCTTTATTTGCTACAGCTGTTACCCAGGGATGACAATATTGTTGGGAGTTTCCGGGAGCATCCTGACAGGTATACATCTTGTGTTCATTCAAGAACAGCTCAGGGCCCGAGACAGTGACTGTGTGTGTGTGTGTGTGTGTATGTTTTGTGTTTGTGAGTGACAGAATAGAGTAGAGGATGTAAGAGAGAAAAATAGAGCTATTACAGAGCCATTCCCAGCGGGTTTCAAAGCACCGTATCTGTGGCCTTACTGCTAATTCATTCCACACTGCACCAACGGCATTAATATTATAATTCATTTTATTTGACATTATTAGACAAAGGTTTTTCAAAATGCAGATTGCTACGTGTTGTAATTGAGCAAGTCAGTTAACGGTGTTGCGTTTTAGAGAAAATCAATCGTCTACTTAATGAGGTCTGTCTTAAATAGCCTAAAACAGTCTGACAGCTAGAGCGATCCTTTTATTTCATACATTCCACCCTCCCCTTCTCTCTCGGCTGACACTCTCTATCTGAAATTGTTTTTCCCTAATACTTTTCTCCAACAGAAGTCTACATTCAGCTTTACTGTGGTGGAGTCGTCTGCCAAAGTTTCTCATTCTGAGCTAACTCGTGTGGCTTTTCACTCACTGTTTTACGATCTGTTCACATCATCTTACTTGCCATCACTATTTTTATCGTTTAAATGATACCATCGTGTATCATCAGAGCATCTCATGCTGGGGTTGTTTTTCAGCAGTGGATGCAGCAAACATTGGGATATGAAGGAGCGACACGGCTCGGAAGGTGGGAGGGAAATTGAGAGATAAGATTCAGAGTGAGTTCGAAGAGCACGAGGACAGTGGGAAGGGATATGAGGAAGGATGTTCATGAAAGTGAAGAAATATCTACTTCACCTGCTCTTTTCTTAGTGACATTTAATCAAACTCAATGATGCCGGGCTAGACAGTGAGAGATACACACACACAGATGCAGCAGTCTAGAAAGGAAGGTGGAAATCTTCCTCATTCGGTAAATCCTTTTTTGGCTCGCTTCCCATAGAATAATCAGGACAAATTCAAATACTGTTGACACACTCTGTAAGTGACATGTTGTCTTGGAGCAAAACCCCACGGTAAAGCTGATGGACAACACTGATTTTCTCCATTCACATTAATGCGCATACGTGACACCCTTACTCTGTTACACTTTTAGAATGATGCACAACGATAACAAAAACCTTAGTGCGGCCCCTTAAACTATGTAGGTTCTTTTTCAATCTGATGCCAAGATTTTCAGACCCATTTTATGGTCTTAATGTTGTTTTCTCGGATTTAAAAGACATCAAAAAGGGCAGATGCAGCAGGTAGACAGGGAACATTGAATGAGAAAATGAGACACGAGAGAGAGAGAGAGAGAGAGAGAAGCCCCAAACACCACAGATATCAAACACATTTGTCATTATAATGAAGTTCTAAGCTTCCTGACACTTGGTGCTTCAGTTCGAATTGTCTGTCTAATCTTCCAGGTTCAACAGTGTAGGCCAGGAAACACGTGTTAAAATAATTTAACACACTCTCAATGTTAAAGTCAAAGCATACGCACAACACTATTTAAGGTTGTTTGTTAGCACTCTGCAGTGGTAAAAAATAGACACGCTGCATATGTGCAGTTTTAATAGTCGTTTGATACAACCAGGAAGTCGCCAGGTGCTTGAAGATTCAGTGCAGCGCATTCATTTTCAGATCCTCAGGTAGTCTGATGAAGGAAAGGTGAAATGGAAAATACAGGGTTGCTCAGGGCCTCCAGCCAAATCACTGTAGCCTAGACTCGGCCAGATTTTGAAGAGCAAACTGTGAATGCTAAGCCTTGCAATAAGCCAGGCTGGGTTGGAGGGACAGAATAAGACCAGACACCTGGACGTTCAAGAAATTGGACCACAAATTCAGAACTGAGGCCATGTTTAATTTATACTGTATTTTTCTGGGGATGTACATATGTGTCAGCAAGCACAGAGGGAGAAACACAACAAGCACCATGAACAGAAAAGTACTTTGAAGAAGCAATGAACATGGAAGAAAAAAATATACATATAATCAATCAAAGTGGATCATATCAAGCATATTTACACCGTGGGGTGTTTTTATTATTATCTCCGAGTCTTTCTGGAAACCCATTTGATCACCTCTACTTCCCCGATGCAGCACCGCTCTGGTCACTGAGTGAAAACAGGCCTTTGTGCTTTGTCCAATCTCCTCTCCATTTTCAATTATGATGAGTGATCACCACAGATGAAACCCATGTGGCTCATCAGGCAGAGCACATACCACATACCGCAGCAGAGAATGGACCACTCCGACCTGTTCCCTTTGCTGCATGTCATGCCCTCTCTCTGTCTTTTGTGTCTGTCTCTCCCCGTCTCACCTGTACATATCGTAATAAAGCAGGCCCGGTGTTAAAAATAATCGTAAAAAACAAACAAACAAGAAATCACCACATTTATTGAGGCTCGTTTAGTGGCGATGAAAGTATATAGAATCAACCCCAGATTGCCATTTCCACGGTGAAGTCTTGAACTCTAATGCGACAGAATCACAACGAGACCAGGGATAAAACTAACAGATGCGATGCTGTTTTGTATAATGCACATCCACAAATTCAACAAACTTGGGTTTTGTGCCTCCATCTGCTTTTAGAAATGGAAGCCTGTGCCCACAGGAATGTCTGACACATAAACAACCCTCAGGGTGATTCAGCGTAGCCATTAAAAGAGGTTCTGCTGCTGTTTTTTGTTGCCTGTCGAATTAATCTCTGCAACTTTTCTGTTTGACGGGGAGGTATAAATGAGAATGTATGTCACCACATCATATTCACAGACGCCGTAACAACATTGTTCATGTTTTATAACTGGAAACAACAGGTGGAAAAATTCCGTGGTCTCATGTCTCCAGTGCTTTGGTGAAAGCACTGCTTTCAGCCTGACTTCTGTGTTCTCCAAAGATGGCTGCTTCAAAGGGGTACTGCAATGAAGATGGAGTATAATTTTATGTGATTTTAGAATTTCACGTTAATGTTTTACTGTGTTTGCTAGACATTTCCTCCTTTTATCTTTTTCTTACTTTAAATGTTTTTAGCAGCGCGTGTGTGTGTGTGTGTGTGCGTGCCTGCAAGATTAACTTCTGCAGCAGAGGTTTATGAATAAAGGGTTGTTTTAGCGAATTAATGGTCCATTGAAATAATTGATCCCATTATGATCCATGGTGATATGGAGCGACTTGCCACAATGTGTTTATGCTACTTTTGCCCACTTGATATCTCATATTGGTAGACATTGCACATTTCAGACACCTGGCAATAGTGAGCTTTTATTTTTTCCCCATGTTTTCATCACTCACCCAGAGAATTCACTATCTCCTCAAGTGACCACACACCTTCACACATCTCCTTAAGGCTGTTAGATTTTTGTCGCACTTCATCCTGTTGAGTTAATCGCATCCTCTGTCCCAGCCCACCTGATGGAATAGATGGTGTGGTACTCTAAAACTGCTTTTGCACACACATTTGAGGCTGTTAAAGGGGCGTGTTGCTCAATTTTGGAATGATGTTGGGGGTCTTAAATTGTTATGTCATGCTGTGTGCAACTGTTGAAAGGTATTTGGAAGCTGGCACTACAAAATATTGATAGCAGTGATATATGGCAGTGCTCTGTGGTATACAGTATATATGATATGATTAATGAAGGTAATATTTGTTGTATCAATGCCAGTGTAATCATCAGAGGGGCTTCCTCTTGTAGCAGCTCTTTGAACAAGTTGAAATATGCTAAAATATGGTTTAAAAACCACACAAAAATTTTAAAATAATTCTTAAAAGTCACTCAGATCAGCTTGATAACCTCATCATCTCACCCAGAAGGCTGACATCATAACACGGAAGCTTGATAATGCAGAAAACTCTTTTTTCCCCCTGTATTTCATTGCTGGTACTTAACTGATAAAGCTCAGCACAGAGGGGGATGACCTCAACAGTGATGATTTTCTATATACTAGTTGTATACATAAACACAAAATTCACAGAAAACAAAATGTTCTTGTTTCAAAGGAGAAATGTGGACATGCAAGCACAGGACACGTTGCAAAATCAAGTGGCCTTGAACGTTTGAGGTGTGTTTTGGTACCGTGTAATGTCCTCTGCAGTGACTAAAGAAAGCCTGAGTATGGTGACAAAAGCGAGTTAAAAGTCACACGATTTACCTCGACCTTGCATGAACTGTTTTCAGGTCATGGAGTTGGGCCCGTTCGACCCAGTATGGGTGATGTTCTGCACATTAAAAGATAGTTATCGCTAGAGGATGTAGCCATCACCCAGGCAATGTGAGGACACGGCAGCCCTCTGAAGCTGCACTCTGTGTTCAGCACATTAATTCACTGAGGGTCAGAGTGACTTACTCGTGAAAAAGATATTAATTTGGAGCGGCAAGTTGCCTCACATTTGCTGCGGTGTGTCTCTCCACTGTCCTGTCGCTGAATATGCCTCCTGCACAATGCGCCCGATCAGGGGGGAAACCATCTTGATTTCTCTCTACTTATCACTGCAGTCAGAAGAGCACGCTTGAGTCATCACGGCTGGACTGTGTCATCAATCGCTGCACTGAAGGGTTTTATCCCTGTCGGGGTAAAATGTCAATGATAGAGCTGTGGACGGTTCTTCACTCACACTGTGAGACCGCTGCACAACACAAAGCCTATTGACATTCACCTCATAGGAGATTCCAATCAAACCGTATCAGACTCAGACCGCTCATCTCCACCTGGCAATGACACAGGGCCAGGTAGTATTATCTCCCTGTGCGAACCCTCGGTCACACACTCACAAGTTCAGTCATCTCATGTATTTGTTATTTGTTGAGACAAGACTTGGGTCCTTAGGATAAAAATGAACTAGGTAGAAAAATACAGGCATCTCATATTAAAATGACATAGTTACTAAGTCATTAATAAAGACTTACTGTATATAAAACTGATCCGTCTCAAAACATACATGAATAAAAGTCATTAGGCGCTGTTGATATTAATTAGACTTAAATGCAGTTATTTTCCAAAGCATGCTTTTAATACTTGATTACTGAAAGTAAAGGTAAACCTATTTCTCATCCTCAGTGATGTTTATACCTTGTTATAGTCTCCAGATTAATATAATTATAATATCAGCCAACGTTGGAGGACGTAATTAATTGAGTTAGACTTCACATTTAATTTTATTATTGAGCTATTCAAGTAAATCTATCACACACATTAATAACTCAAACTGATTAAAACCACTAAAACTAAACTTAAATTGCATTTGTGATAATAATAAAAATCAGACCACTATTTTCTCAGTTTTATGCCCACCTGCATGTTTTCTGTTTTAGTGTTCATTTTGTAATGAATAACAGACTTGTTTTGACAAAAGTAGTGAAGTAAAGGTCAACCTGCAAAAAAAAATAAAAAATCATACTCCACCAAAGACCCAAGTCCCCCGCCCCTACCCCCTCCCTGCTCCCTTTTCGGTCTCCTGATTCAGTGATGTTGCCATAATCAAGCCTCAGACTTTGCTGTGAAATAATCAGCATGGAGGTGTTTTTGAAATATTTGTGGGCAATGCTGTCTAAATGGCGATTTAGTTCATTAAAATGTCATTATAGAGACCTACCGCTGCCTCGGGAAGAAATGAGAGGGGAGGAAAGAGATGAAGACATAAAGAAAGAGATGGAGGAAAAGAGGAAAGCGGGAGGTGGAGTTAATAGAGGAGGGAAGCAGAGAGTTGAAACATTGATGTCTATTTGATTAGTCAGGTGTTGATGCCTTGAAGAGCAACAAGTCTGATCCCTCTTTTCTGCATTTCCACCCACATATCTTACACGGAGGAACGTGTGAACGCAAACATCTGTGTAGACGGAGGAAACCATGATGGGAATGAAGATTGTATAATAAGCTCTATCATCTTATTTGGCATCATGCTGTCTGAACAAATTTTGAAAAAGGATAGTAGAAAAGAGTGGAATGGTGCTCAGCAGGGATAATCTCTGAATTGTAGTATACATTATGTTCCTGTTTCATAGGCGCAGTCTTAAAAATAGCAAAATAATCAACAGAATATGGCACCGATTTCTGTCTGTGGCTTGGCCCCAATCTAAAACTAATTTACCCCATTAAAACAACAATAAAGCTCCAGCTTTGGCCATCTGCCAGTGATGCTTTTCGGCCCCATGTATGAGCATTCAATACTGTAGTTCCTGGAACACAACTCGTGGTTGTTTACAGCACTCTGATATAATTTGTTTTCCATGATGACTTTTGCTTTCAAGCTACAATCGCTCTGTGTGGGAGGCTCTTATGAATAGCAGACGCTTAATTTTTCATCAAACTCTTCTTCAGTTGTATAATGCTGTTGACTGCAGGAGCCGTACCGTCACACGGCTGATTGTGAAGGTCATTTTGTGCCAACCTCTCATTAGCTCCCAGTGTAAAGGCAATGGTGTTTATGTGTGTACGGCTATGCCATTATGTGTTTGATCAGACGCTAATTAAAAGTCAATTAGCCTGCAGCCCGATGGGTGACTGACCTCTCTAAACACAGAAAGGATCAGCGATGTGAAAAGCTCCCCAAGCTCATTATTTACTGTGACATTGTCTTTCTCCCTCTATTTACCACAGACCCTTACTGTCTGTCCAGCTGTCTGTGTCTGTTTCTCCACATGCCTCCTAGTTATTCTATGAAACAGCACAACTAATTATGAGGGTGGCTGTGATTCCTTATTCCACATGGATGTCCTGTAAATGAGTATAGCACGTGAAGATAGGTGCTGGAACAAGTCTGTCTCTTTGTTGTCTTTCTTTTAATCTCTACGTTCATCGGGGAGTCTTCTCCATCTCATACAAATTGTTATTCTCCCTGTGCTTGCTTTAGAAATGCAGCCCACTTCCTTTCTAGTGGAACAAATCAAAGCCTGATTGACGGACTGAACAGCCCCCTGTGTGGGATACTTAGTGGTCCCAGTGCTGTAGACACAGCAGTATCAATATAGAACACTTCATCAGCAGCCTCTCTACCTTCCACCGCTAATACTGCCTAATGCACCAACTTCCCACTTCCTGCTGTTATTGACTTTGGTAATCAAAGTTGCAAAATCCTGCTGGAGGATCATTGGTGTCAATGGCGAAGTTTAATGAGCTGGGATCTGGAAACAAATATAAAATGAGCTAAAGGTTGTTTTTATTGTTTTGTTCTTTTGGGATAGAGCAAGAAAAGGCTTGCAGTCATACATTGAACCGACCAATTTTCACACAAGTTTTTGTTCACAGTTTTAAAGCAGTTGTTTGAAAGATGTGTTTGGGTTTGTCACTCGGGTTGTTTTATGTGCTGTTTCTTCAAGGTTCCTTCAGAAAACAAACACAGGCTTGCTAGACTCGATCTTCGTGATTGTGCCTGACTAGGTGTGTCGGTAGGATTACATATCATTGAAAACATATTACAGTAGTAAAGGATTTCTCGAACAAATAAAGCCTTTAGGACAACTTAGTTTATCATATTGGTGGCGCAGCTAAACACGCTAACAGTCATGTTCAACACTTCCTGCTACAGAATAAATAAGAGAAAATCTGACAAAGCTTTTAAATTGAGTGAGTTGAAACTGTGGCATGAGAATGAAAATGTGAAAATACTTTGAATTTACAGTCTCTCCAGGTATGTGGGTGGAATGTTTTGTCTTTTGCCTCGCACACAGGGCATCATCACCTACTAAGTTAAAAATTATTTTAAACCTCTGGATCCAACACCTGTTCCTAGTTTCATTACATGAAATAAAATTCTTTGGCATCAGAGAGACACATCTGCCATATGCTTGACAGGAAAAGTATATGTAATGAAAAAACATTACCGGATTTATGTGTGAATAATGTTAATTTCATAGGGCAACTGTACAATAAATGACAACAAACAAAAGTAATCTAATGCACCTGTCATAAGGACACACTCTGGGTACATATGCAGTGAAACAGGTAAGGTAGTTACAACACAGAATAACAGAATGAGCGATTGTATTAGTATTACATATTTGTTATAACTGGTGCAGTAATTGGTTTGGGCACTGCTTATTCCATCTGCTCCAACGTTACCCCTCATACAGGGTTCTTCTTTCATTTCCTGTCATGAAATGAGAAATTTCATGCAAATCAGATACTAAAGTATGGTTGTCTTGTGGGATTTGGCATCGTGGAAAAATTAAGCTCCTCCATATGCGTGATATGAAGGATTTTGAAACGGAGATCGTGATTCATAACAAGAAAAGCGTCCTGAAAGCATTTTCAGACTGAATGTATGTGCAGTCATGAATGTCTGTTTGTCCTTCATGCCTTCATGCAGAAATTCCGTTCACCACATGAAGAGAAGTGGTGGTAGACTACCAAGTCAGATCTGTATTCAGATAAGAATAAGACTGAGGTGTCTTAAGTGTCTCTTTTGCCTGTTCTCTGACTTTGAAAGCAGGCTGTTAGTGCGCTTCCCCATGGAGATAACAGGATGAACTGAAGGACTCTATCCCCAATAGCTCAAAAGAAGTGAGAAGTAGTTCTGCTTCAGGATAACATCCCACAGGCCTTTAACAAAGAGTGACGTTTAATGTCAAGTGCGTATGTGTCTCTTTTTATATACAAACAGCAGGGAGCCTGTGAAAAGTACGTGAAAAAGCTTTCAGCGGAGCTCCTGTCCTGGTTTGGCTCCTTGGGACTCACTGGATGTCTCTCTCTCGTTCTTTAGGCAATAGAGAATGTATGTGACTGTATTGAGATATAGCGGGAAGCCATCCGTCCGTCCATCCGTCCATTATCTACTACACTTATCCACGTCAGGGTCACGGTGGAGCCGGAGCCCATCTCGGCATTCATTTGGCAAAAGCCAGGGTAACCCGCACACACGCAGGGAGAACAGTGCCGATTTTCCAGGTGTGTTTCGTGATCATAGTGTCACAGTTGCTAATCTTTCTGAACAGCCAATCGTGGAATATAGCGATTCATTTGAATTTTCATCCACTTTTCTCGACAAGAGTCCAGAAACTCTCTCTTATTGACACACTGTACCTTGTACCGGACAACACCCATCCTCACATGTACAAAGGAAATATGAAGCGCAGATAGAGCAGCCATTGCGTCGTGATAAAATACTGGAATTTATTGATTCTATTCACATCACACAAACATGAGCCACGGTGGAGACAGAGAATTATCTCTCTCTTGTTTATGCGCTCTCGCTCCATCTTTCTACTCCTCTTGATAAGTTTCTCTCCATTTCCTCAGCAGTCTTGTTGCTTGTTAAAAGTCCCTTCTCATTTAAAAGTGGATCCTCATTTGAAAATTACACACACACAAGCACGCAGAGTGCTGTGCAAATTTCATACTAATTGCTCATACAGTCGCCTTTTCTCAGCCCACACATCTGTGCATAACTTTAATTTTTTTTTCCATGTTAAATAAGGCGGCATTCTGAGCTACTGGGAAAACAAAGTCAAAACCTGCAGACACATCTTGTCATCTTGTCGGGTTGGATCATTCATCATTCCCTTTTTCAATAAAAATGATTATTCATCACTCTGTGCTGTTGCCTTGCCTACATGCATGGTCCAGCTCTATATGTGTCGATATCCAGCAGCAGCTGTCGGGTTATTTATTTATTGTTATTATTTCTCCTGAGGGAATGCATTTCGGTATTTGCTCCGAGCAGCCATTTTTCTTGGTTTGCTTGAGGTTTGGTACTGCATAATGAATGTTACGGTGATGAATCCCCGTAGCACACTTGCTAATGATGATGAAGGCAAGGCGGAGAGCAAATATCAATTGTTGTGGTATATTGATGACAAACGCTGAACCGGCCAATTCACATTCCATATCGCAAAGACTGAGTGCCACCGTTTGTGTATGTAACATTAATTTGGTACCACTTGCTGTGGTTACCAGGGTTATTGTTGCTAGGATTCAGAAATTGGCTTGAATCTTCAAAGAAAAATATCTGTATCTCTCCATTATTAATAGTTGTGTTTTTTTATAAAAAGAATGTGAGATGAGTTGTTTTGATTGAAAACAGTAACTACGTAGAATGACTTTTAAAAAGAAAAGGACAAATTGTTTGTTCGTATAAAAAAAGTAATTGTTTGAACTAAACTATCCTCTCTGATTGGAGCAGTATTGAAAATGTGGTGATCTTAAATTGGGATCACACCATAGAAAATTATAATAAACCTTAACTCACCAAACACGTTTTTGAATATTGCCAGCAGTCTGCTTCACTCCACTCCACAAAATGTATTTACAGTCTTTGATAAAATGTCCAGGCCTGGAGTGATAATCAGTGTAGATGATGATGAAGAAGAGAGAAAGAGAGGAAGAATCTGTAGAACAGATGGACATGCACGGGCCCTCCACCCCTGAGCCTTCACGTCTTTTTGGGAGTAGCCTGCTGATTTCTGCAGACTTCACCCAGGCTCAGCCATCAAGGAAAAACAAGGTGAACGGATAGGCTTCTGCTGGTGTTTGTGTGTGTGCCTGTGTATGAAATATTGCTTTCAAATGCAGTGTTTGTCCTTGATTTCGGTGTGGTAATGTTGCGTGATAGATTGTGATAACTGCTTCACTGAGTGACAGTGATCTCCAGAAGGTGACAGACTGCCAGTTTGTCCCTCGGATTCTCTCCATTTCCTCCTTTTTATGCTCTTTTTGTAGTCACAACCACCAGTTTTGACTCGCTCGTAGCTCCCTTTGAGGATTTGACCATTTTGTATCAAGGCGATCACGTCACATAAAACTACATGCCAGGTTTGTCTTCATAACGTGGTTATGGGCTCTCAAATGGGCTCTTGATGTAGCGAATTTTGTCACTCTCTCTCAACAGGATTGTGCCTCTATGCACGTCCACTTGTGTAGACGTGTGTTGCTACACAGATGACACCGGAACAGTTTTTTTTAGCCTCCTTAATAAAAACAGGAACATTATACATAATATTTTACATAGGCGGTGTTGACATGAAGTTTGTTATTTTCAGTTTTCACTTTCACACAATATCAGGCTTCATGTATGATCTGCCTACTCCTTCTTGTACCCTTTCGTTTTGGCAAAAAAAACAAAACACCAGACCGAATCTAGCTATTAGAAACTGTTTCCACACACTCTGCCCACATGGATGTTCTCAGGTCATTTGAGTCACTTGTGTACAACTGGCTCACCAATGTCGGTCTTGATCTACAGCAGACAACTCACACTCTCTCGCACACACCGCACCAAGACTGTTGGCAATAATTTAATAACATTTCACATCACTGTGTCACCCCTCCCACACACCTCTCCGTGACTGTGAATATGACACGCCGAGGAAATGTCTTTTTATATATTGGCCATATCTATTTCCACCGATTCTCAGCATTACTGTTCATCTATTTCTCATCATTTTAGACAATGTCACGCAGCAGAACGAGACAATGCAGACATCATTCGATTCAGGAATTTACAGAGCCGAGCTATCTATCAGGAGATCTCCAAGCTTGATGGATTGCGCTGGTAGAACACTTGGAGATGCTCCACAGTTTTGACATGTTGGAAGTGCAAGCTCAGCAATATTCATTTCTGCAGATGATTCTCCAATTATACTTTAGCTAGGCATGTCACTTGTCATCCCATCGCTACTGCAATATTGTCTCTACAACAGAGGGGGCTCACTGACAGATTGTAATTTTGTTTCGCTCCTATGTAAATTTCAATATACGCTTCTTCAGCACAACCTTGCAAAAGACGCTGTGAGCTTTTTTAATGCTCCACACACACATTTCCACAGACGTGAGTGCGTGCATGCATTAGGACAGCCGACCTCAGAGGCAAACCCACCTATGCTGTACGTCCTTCTGCTTTTAAAAGTTTTCTGTGACAGTTTATGACTCTCCATAAGACAGTGTCTCTCCTTACATAGTATCATTATGGACCACTATCCTCCTCAATATGTTGTTTTCCGGGGGTGGCTTGAGTTGAATTGCTCATCCTCAGGAGACACACAAGTTATTCAGATTTAGGAATAGGCCTGCTGTTTCCATGGTTTTGTGAAAATTGTGTGGGTCTGTGGAATATTTGGTAAGCTCATTGTTTGGTCTCAGGTTGTGTTGCTATAGCAAAATTCTACAGATAGAATTTGTTAAACAATAGCCAGAGAGTCTTACGAGAGAATCATACCTTGCAGCCTTTATAACTAAGACCTTGATTTTTGCAGTACAGTGAGCTGAGATATGCAGAAGGTAGCACTTAATGAAAGATTTTCAAGTCCATGTTAATGTTCTTGAGGTGAACTGTAAAAAATATCTCCTTTTGTAAAGCCTGTTGTAAACATCCCTTGTTTCTTCTCTGGTGGTCCTGTACCTGTCATGTTGTACCTCGTTCCTCTACTCCAGGGAACAGAAGTTATAGTCAAAACATTTTGTTCTTTTTCAGTCGATTCACTCGGCACAACACGTAAAGTATGGGACCAGGTCTGGGCGGGATATCGACAGTATATCGTTATGTTCTCAAAGGAGGTATAGGATGAATCAGTATCGTTTATATTGGTATCAAGTTGTTCCAGTGTTTGCAGCTCTCACTCTCCTTGTAATCCTGCCCCCACTCTCCCTCGCCCCACATGCAGCGCAAACCAGACCCGACTCGCTCGCAAATCCAGCAACACGGAAGGAGCCAGAATGCCGGTAATCTTTAGAGACCGTCACAAACAGGATGCCCTCGTTGCACAGCTTAATTTACCCTCATTGTGCCCTCTTTCTTTACATGTTTTATATGTTCAGGCAATTTATTTTATACTTTATTTTCCTTACATGATGATACATTGTGCAGCTGTATATTTTAAGGAACTATTTTTGTTGGAAAAGAAGTGTCTACCTCAGTGGAAAACGGTAGATAACAACTCAGAGCAGAGAATATAGGGGCTGTCGTTATTTTCTTTCTGTTTACAGCTAGAAGGGGAACCTGTAACTGCACTCTATTCAGAGTATTCTGTATTGTGCTCTTATCAGTCTGTTATTGTTGAAAAGGGAGCTCTCTTAGCCATATGCCTATTTTGTTTCATTTAAAGAGGTAATTTACTTTGTTTAATTTTTCGTTTACGTACCTGATGATATGTTGTGCAGCTGTATATTTTCAAACGGGAAAGAAACCCCCATTGCAGCATTTTTATTATTATTATTATTATTCTTTATTTTTAGTTTGTTTTAATAAGAGTTCTGGTGCTATTTCACACTCGGCTTTGACTTACTTACAGGCATTTGTATCGAGATATATATTGTGTATCGCCGTTCAGCCTAAAAATACTGAGATATGATATTTGGTCTATATCGCCCAGTCCCATATGGGACATATATACACACACCACAGAGCTCAATCAAAGCCCAAATGACAGCTCCTAAGGACGTTCAAAACATAAGTAAGTAATAGGGCACTGAAAGGGGAGTACACTCTGATCCAGACTCCACTCTTCAAAGGCCTGCCATTTATAGGCATATAGGTCTCTGGTGGATGATGCCCCTCCTCTCTGGATCGTTGCCTCCGCATTTAGAGGCCGACCCTTACATATAACGTTGGACCTCTCAATAGGTAGGCATGCAGCCACCACAGTTCTGGGCGCGGATGAAACAGCACCCCTCCCACTTGGGAGAGATGGTCCCTGCCGAGACGAGGCTGCCAGGGCCTCGCTCCTAGTAGCCCGATTATCTCATCATACCAGGACTTTGCTGGCCATTGAGGAGCCCCCAGGATCAGGGATAGTGCACCGCCTCCAGAACGGGCAGAAGGATGACCATGTTGTATAAATGTGCAGGCAGGGCTCCACATACACCATCGCAGGTCATCTGCTTAAACGTGTGTCTCCATTCAAGTCACACAGGGGCCTGATGTCCCATATTTTATGTCTTTTACTGACTGAAGAATACGCTTTCAACAAACTGCTGACAACAAACAATGTCAAATTTGTGACACACACTCACTCGCACTATTGCTCTCATCACCTCTATCTCTCTGACTTAAATCACACCGACAAAGTCATTAGCTGTGTACGTGATCACTGGTTATTTAATTTCATGTTATTTCATGGACCGTGGCCTCTTTTCGTGGAAATGTAGATTGCTGTTCCAGCACAGCGGCAAGCAGCTGTCAGGTCACTGTATTAAATTGTGTTGCCATCCACGGATTGTTCGTCCTCATTCCCAACAGAGTCAAAATTGCTACATTACAAGGGAGAGTCAGTTTCACTAGGAAAGGAAACTAAGGGATATTAGATGAGTTACTTCATGAAAGTGTGTTTTATCCCCTTTGTGCGACACTGTTATTTATTTTCTTATTTGGTTTTCCAATAAAATACACCAGTGTTCAGTGTCTTGGTAATGCCCAAATATGCTTTAATAAAAAAAAATAAAAAAAAGCCAAGCACTCACACAGGTCTGGGCGTTTGTGTGTTTGTGTGATGAAACAGGAGGAATTCCAGACTTTTATCAGACGCTTCAAAAAACTGTGGATGGCTGATTTCGTTTTGGGTTTGCACATGGCTATCAGTCAGCAGAGTCCCTGCTGACTGTGAAACGGAGAAGACTGCTTGGCTTGTCAGAAAGCTACTCATCACATTCCGCTGAAATCTGCTTGCTAGTGGCATTTGCCTGAATATTGGTTTCTAATGTGTTTGTGACAGAAAGCTTTTGCTAGAAAGGCCAGCAAGACATCTTTCAAACTATTCCATTTGTCAAGTGTAGGTTTGTTGATTTTGTGACTGTGTTCATCTCCCTCACAGCACGGTTGTCACCTTCACATGAAACTACATGGCAGTGTTTTCTTCAAAAGATAGTTTTGGTCTCTTAAAAGTGATATTTCCACGTAGCAAATGTTTTGGCTCTCACTGAGCAGGATTGTGCCTCTACATACTGCATGTCCATTGGTGTAGACGTGTGTTTGCAGACATTCGGTCACTCTTGGCACAAGGCTGGGCATGAACTGTTTACAAATGATGCCACTCACTGATGGTTGGATGTACGCTCAACAAACACGTCTGGCTCGAGAGCACACGGCCTGTTGACCGTGGATTTCAATGGAAAATGATGAGTTTGTTGGTGGGATTACTTTAATGCCCACAGAGAACTTTCATTCAATAACTTAATAACTCAGTAACCGAAGAGCAAAGCTGGGAATACAGGGCAGGGTGATGTTTACACGGCGTGGGTGGATTGTTTCCTGGCTTCACACATTGTATTTACACCTTTTTTGGCTACTTGTGATAGAGATACGATAACGATGCAGTCATACAACACACACATAATAGCTTCAGATAGATTTCTGTTCACGGTGTTTTAATCCGTAGCCTCATTATCTGCATGCCTATCCGGAAATCAAGAATGCGTGTTATTGCAAGGTGTAAATGAGGTCTTACCTGAATGGGGTCTAATAGGGTCCCATGCTCTTGGGGCTGTGTGGGAACGTACAGCGAGACAAGCTGATAAGTGTGAATTGTTTTGTAATTAGTGGCGCATCATGTTGTTGCCATTATTTGTGTCTATTTGGGTCAACTGCACCTTGATTCGGGTCTAATTATCCTCTGGTCTATTTCAAACTTGGCTAGTTTTCGACTCTCCTCATGCAATATTTTCTGCTGGCATTAACCGTATTAGATTTTGAGAAAACGTAACAAAATTACCAACTCATCTAGATTAAAAAGACGGGGTTTCAGAATGTGGACCCAAAAGCAAATTTAGTCTAGTCCAAAACAAAGGAAGGTCATACACAGATAATTACTGACAATAAGTGACAAGGATCAGGCAAAACTCACAAAGTCGGTACACGCAGCGGTCAAAGGCTTAAAAAAACAAAGACAAAATTATTCGCAGCAAATAGGGCTGAGGTACAAAGAATGCAGTATTTTAAGGCGACTTATCTAACTGACAGCCTGGCAAGTAACACGGGGTGGCTGCATCCATACTAAACTGGGTACATTTAAAACCGCACTTAAAACGCAATAAAGAGATTAACATCTGTGCCGTAATGGTCAAATCCATTGCGAGTTTACAGATTTATCCACTCTGGAAAGCTTCATCCGATGGACAGGCGAAACGGACCAAGAAAAGATATACGAGAGACCGGGCTAAACACAGGAGATGTTGATGCTGCTGGCTGTGTGTCCGATAGCAGAGAGTGAGAGCGTGTGTCTGACAAAATCAGCATCACGCATCCTTTTGGTTATTTTTCTTGAAATTCCAACAAGGGATGCATCGATTTATCGGCTCAACATCAGTATGGGCTGATACGCTCGTTGTTGATTGGCATCGGCAGATTGGCAAATCACTGATGCCAGTCGGCCGATATTAATCTGTCGTGTCTCATTCATTTTGTTGGTATGTGCGCTCTCCTTATTTTCTAAATGTCAGCTTATTTTCTAAAAAAAAGAGCATTTCATCCTTCCTCAACACAAAAGGGGAAATAAATAACAACAAAAACAAAATATCAATATTGGTTATCGGCCAAATTGTTAGTTTTAATATCGGTATCGTACCGGCCTACAATTTCTGTATGGGCGCATCCCTAATTCCTACAGGTCAGTGCCCTCTTGGAGATAGTTTGAGAAAGAGGCCATGAACAAGTTTCAGTAATCATGGCAATCCATTACACACTCTTCAGGTATCTTGCATATCTGATATCAGCTCCTCATACCATTGTGGGAAAATGAGACATGTCATCCAGTGTGATGAGCCGGTTTCCTCTCCGTGATTAGGAGCTGCCACAGGTCCTCCGACCTTGGCCCGTTACTCAGCCTTACATCAGCTCTGACAGAGACAGCAAGACTGTGACAGGTGAGATACAGCCCCACTGGCCACCAGGGAGGGTGTCTTATTAAAAATAATAACCAACGTGTATGTGTGATGTGATTGATAAGTCCAGGTTGACAGCAGTACTCCATGCTATATCTGGACACCATCTGCAGGCTGACATGAATGACACTCAGGGAGAAAAAATGGAAAGACGGAGTGTACATGATTTTAATATTTTAATTTTTTTTTCTGCACCTGTGAGAAGAAAAGTAAGTTGAGGCTAAAAGGAGCAGAGAATCAGTATTCAGGGAGTACAAGATGTTCAACCCAAAACGACTTTTTCTCCACTCTTCTTAAACGTCTTTATGGCACATTTAACATGAGGACCTTTAGAGAGAGACTATACTGGCACAAACTCCTAAAAGCAAACACACCATTTCTGTTTTCGCCGCTGTGGCAGCCATGGACTAGTGAACTTATCGACCAAACTTTTAGCGTCTGACATGTTTTTTAACTTTCAAACCAATGGGAACAATTTCAAGCTTGAAGCGACTTTTGGTTTTAAAGCACCATTGGAGCTGATAGTTTGGCCTTATCATATTGGCCAAGCAGGCGTCTCTGTATATGATGATGGATTGCTCTGCTCCATTCCAGTCGGATGTTGTGCTGACTCTCCCAGGAAACACAAGAGAAACATTTACAAAGTTGTATAGATTTCAAGCCACACTTTGAATGCTGCATAAGGATTTTTTTTCAAATCCAGTTCATTGCATGGGGCAAAGGAAGAAAGGAGTGTAATGTGGATTCATTGAATACTTTAACGCACAATCCATGTTGAAGAAAATAACCATCTGCCACTATTATTTAATTCACTTTTTCCCCTAACCGTGGTGTTTGGTCTGTGATTCCTGATTCATTGCTCACTTTCTCTGTCCCCCTCCTCTCTCCCTTTTCCTGCTTTGCTGTCTTTAAAGTTTTTCTGCTCATTTGTCATCCTCCCTTTCATTGCTCCCCAGCAGCATAAATATCACCCTGGCAGCAGCGGCTGCCATCCTTTGTATCTTGTCACAACCTATCCTCACTTTTGTGCTGTCCTGTAAAATAAAATGTTATTGACTGGTGTGCAAAAATGCCATTTGGGTGCAGTGATAGATGTGTTGCCTAAAATTTCCAACGTATCACATAAATTGGCGTATTTGGTTAATGGGACATGTGAAATTTTTAATAAATGGGGGGATTAATGTTGTGCATGAAATTAGATTGTGCTGCAGGTGTGTGTGTGCTGTTTGTGTGTGTAAACTCTTCCTTTCTCATACAGAGCGACAAACCTGGCATCAACACAACTATCCTCTGCATTATTTATCCCCTCAGCAGTGCAACCACTTGAACTGCTGCCCCACTGACACAAAGCCAATGGTGAACGTGCAAACCTCACACCTCAAAAGGCCCTTTTCATAAACTTTCTATTTTTCTTCTTTCTGTGAGCTGTAAGGTTAAAAGGCCTCCCGTCTCCCATCATCTCACTCTCAAACTCCCTTACACTTGTGCGTGAAAATTTCTCAAAATAGTTATTGATTGGGCAAATAACACCATACAGCCTCAAAAATCACAAAAAACATCTTAATGCGAGATAGTAAAATAACCTTGAAACTTGGAGGTGCTTTGTGATCACTGCTAAATCTATCTGATTGCTATGCTTAACATTTCGATGTAGTCCTCAGTTCTTCTGTGCGCTTCACTTTGTGGCGTAACCTGCCAGCAAAGCAAATTGGATGCGCAAAAGAAGTATCTTATTACCTGCTTACTCTCCAAAGGAAAAACACAAGAGGGGTGAAAATGGAATGTCATCTAGCAAAAAATGAATTCAGATCTCAGTGCCTCGTGTAGTTTTGCTGATGGGTGCGTTGGAGGTTTGGAATGATGCATGAATACAAAATTTGACAGATTATAGTGCAAAAGTCAGCATACAGCACCTGATGAACAAGGCTTTCAGGAGGCTTTTTCCAATATAAATGACAAGGTACAAATAGCTGATCTTTTCATTATTCACTTGATCGGAAAACATTCCGTTGTCATCAGTCTGAAGTAACTTGCATAATAAAACCAAAGCAATGGTTTAAGCGGTGCATGTGGGGACAGCTCCTTCCTCTCAAAGATGTGGCTTCGCTGTGATGTGCACTACAGGGATCTTTGATGGCTTAGACTGAATGGACAGATGCCTCATGGGTAGACAGAGATAAACAGTGGACCAATGAGAATGGAGGAATCAAATAAAGACATGATCTCCTCCCATCCCTTTTTGGATGCCAGGTTTTTCTTTGGCAGCCTATCAAGGAAGAAGCCAATGGCAAAACAGAGATAACAAAACAGGATGCACTGTATGGAAGAAGGCTGGACAAAGGAAAAATGGTCAGGATCTGGGAGCCAGCGGAAGACATACAGCTGTGCTATATTTATATTCTATTATTCTATTTTTCTGAGCAGACATTATATAACATGATACATGACATCATTATATCACAATCCTCCGGTGTTTGGCATTACCGACTGACCTTTCATGGCGACGGGAATGTACGCTAATGGCCATGTCATCTTGGGCTCCCTCACGGTGGGCGGCATTGTGCTGTGTTGTTGTGAACAGGTGAATACTAATGAGAGGTGTTCTGGCGGCCAAAAGACATTTTAATCGGCCGGTCAGCCCCGTGTACGCTCATTGGCCTGGTTTGTATTAGCGTAAGACAATGTGACACTGGCACAAAGTAGGCTTGACTCCTCTGACATTTCATACATTAGCTTAATCAGCTGTGAAATATTTATTGTTGCGAGATTAATAGACGCAACAAGGGTCAACAGCAGCACAAATAGTGCTGCCGTGCTTTCACTTCAAGAGAAGCCCACGAAGTCCAAGAACTTAAAACTTTTCAATCAACTAATCACAGGAAATGGGCATTGTCTCACCCAAAGTTTCTGAGCTAATTTTAGACACAGTTTATGGTCTGTCATGGCCTTACTCCTTACAGGCAACTTTGCTTCCGATAAAATAGATAGTCAACATTATCTGTGTGTGTTGTTTCACCGCAGCCGTTTACATCTTTTGCCATGACACATTTTCGGCAGCAGTGTTTTCTGCATTATCGTGCTGTGTGTGTTTGAGCTCCTTCCTCAGAGCTCCACCGAAAGCAGCAGGAAGTAAGTGAGGAAAAGAGGGAGACAGCTTGTGAAGGGAGAGCGATAGGGTCAGAGTTGGATATTTTGCAACATAACACAACACTGCTGTCAAGGTTTTGTGCTGAAGTAGAGCATTCTCTCCAGGTGAGGTCTAATGGGGTGTTGACCTGATCCCCAGTTCTGTCAGTCAAACATCATCTGTCCTAACAAAAGAAGTGAAGGGTCTTGCACTGTCCCCCAGAAAGCCATTCTTCCTGATATAAGTTGGCCAGGGTTGACAGTAAGAGAGGGGGAGAGAGATGTTGACAGCAGAGACTCTTGGGAGTAAGTTGTGCAGCAGTGGAAGATTCAGCCTTCTCTCATAAATCTCTCTCACTCACAAATATGGAACAAAAGAGCAAATGACAGCTGGGTAAATAACTTCTAATTCTACCCACCTAATTACCCGGTGAGGGTTAAATGGAACTCTTCCATCTCTGTAGGGTTTGGACAGCTGTAATGGAGCTCATCTGAGGCATCATCGGGAGGCAGTTCACTTTTGTATTCAGGTGAAGTCACGGTAATGTGGCGCTGCTTAACACCATGTCATCATACTGTAGCTGCTAATGAAAGTGAGTTTGCTGTTCCGTTGTTGGGCTCCAGCAGACGTGCTGTGACTAGGGTGGGTTATTAGATGGCACCAGCCACCATATGGGATGTCTCCGGAGTTTGTTTTTTCTGTTGTGATGTCTGTTTGAGTGCAATAATCCAGAGGGTAAAAAAAAAACCCACTCACATCCACAGCTTGTAGCTGCAAACTAGGACTGATACGGCCATGAATATTTATCTCCTGTACAGCACTGTGGCAGTTCATATTGTGTCATTTATTTTGTGCAGATTCACATCTGTGTCAGGAGCAGCTGTGTTGCAGAGGTGAATGAACCTGTAATATGCTACTGCATATTCTTGGACTCCACGCCACTTCGGAGACAATGACATCAGCCAGGCAATCAGTCTCATCAGTAAATCATCCATGAGGTAGCTCCTAAAGAAGAGAGACCAGCATAGGCGTATAAAATGGAAATTACCTCCAAACACTTAAGCTCTGCAAAAAGCTCTGGTGGCACTTTACTTTCCTGGCTCAATGTTGTTTTGTTTTTGTCCGTCTTATCTTTCCTTTTCTCCATTTGATAGACGTACAAGGTTGCAGGGTGCTTGAGACTGTCCTAGCTTTGTTTGGATTAGATCCAAGGTACATGCTGAATAATATACCTGAAAATCATGAGGTTTCAGTGCATCAGAATTGGGCCTTTGGCTGAGTTAGCACTGCAAATATGATGCATTCGGGTAAATCTTCTTTATCAGACTTGACATCTAAAAATGTAAAATTCCAATGTATTCACAAGGTACAGCCTTACGGACCTACAATGTATGCATAAGTAATAAATACGGCGTAACGTACTGTAGCCTTGGTTAATGCATATGTTACTGTCACACCTTCACGCTATGCACAACGGGTGCGTGCACGGCTCACGGTGGGTGGAACCAAGTACAGTGAAGCAGAAAGAAAACATGTCCAGGAAGTCAGCGTCGAGGCAGGACTGTGCGCTGACAAATGACAGCGTGTCAAGTCAAGTTTATTTGTGTAGTCCAATGTCATATCCAGTGTCTCAAAGGCTTTTACGAGCCCACACTACAAATGGTTTCTGATGCAGCCCGCAGCTCTCGAGGAAGGAAAAACCCACCGCTGCTACCACTGTCCATTCATTACGGTGTTATTATATACAGGCGTTATTATCTTTGAAGCACAGTACGCCTGCAGTTAATTAGTGCTATAGGTGTATAGAACTACATTATTATTGTAATGCTGCCACTTAGTTGTACATATTGAAAATTGCAGTACCCAAGGCTAATATGATTAGGGAGCCAAATATTCAAAGAAACCCTAAAATTCACCCTTTTCCATCACTAGTACTTTGAGGAATGAGGTTGTGAGGCAGAAGTCTCCTAAATACAGTACAAAGAACAGACACTAGTTTGTATGTTACCTGTAATTTCACAAACAGACATAGTTATTATTATTTTTTATTGGGTTTTTTTTTTCCTTTTCATGTGTGAACAACAAAAAGATGAAATGCCAGACCACCCATATGTTAATTTTAGCATCTTACCTTTGAGCTGACAAATGAGTTCTTTGGGATTTTAGGTGGTTTTACCAGGTAATGAGAGCCGCACTCGTTCATCCGTTTCTCATTCGTAAATCACGTTTCCGTTCGTGTGTTTTTAGTATTGAAAAGCATAAAAATGTTCAAGGGAGGGATTTGGCAAACGGTAACTTGAAGACAATGCTTTTTGTCTCGCCTCAGCTTTTTACAGACATGCTAAATGATAATATAGGCAGAAATTCAACCTACTGTGACATTAATAACCCATTATGCAACCAGAAGATGCACTGTGTTTTTAGCAGTGGCGAGCCGTGCATTTGGTACCTGGGCCTCCAGTGGGGACTTACCCGACTTAATCCACCTCTTAATACCACCACTATCGAGTAGCAATTATAGAAACCTTCAATGCTATACAAAAACACAATATAACAGGGCAGTTTCAGTGAAACTGCTGGTGGTCGAGGAGGGAGAGAAACATTAACTGTTTGTGATCTTGAAATCTATTCTGTAACTGGGAAAGAATGTTGTCCAGAACACTGTTGTGGAGTTGCTGGTAGTGCGAGCGAATGTCTCCTTGCACTGGCCCTCTCTGTGCGCTCGGAGCACCCGAGATGCACACAGTATGTCCGAGACCAAGTCAATTTCTCCTCCTCCGTCAGAAATTGTGGGCATAAAAATTCGAACTCAAATGTATTAATGTGTGTAAATCGCTACAGACCTGTTTTGCTAGTCGAACTTGGCTGTAACAGTTTTGCTCTGACCGACCAATCAGAGGACGGAAACATGCTGAGGTTACTGTGCGCCAGCTAGCTGGACCTGCGAGGAGAATTTGAAATCTGATTGGTTAAAGAAACAGTCCCATTGCTAATATAGTTGAAGTTCCATGTGCCAGCAGCACTGATTGTGAAGGCAGATTAGATTGACATGGCAACACATAGAGGCTGAAATGTGATTGGACAAAAAATCTAACATCCACATACACGTACTGGAAGCAGTGCAGCCAAGAGAAACGCTACGAAATGAAGAGAATAAACTGTTTGGAATAAATGAATACAATTTCATGGAACAAATATTAGAATTTAGGTTCTGTAGGTCAGTGCTTCTGATAGTGTTTAGGACAGCAGAGAAGGCCTTGCTGACCCTGACGGCCCACCACTGGTTTTTAGTCACCTCGCAAACCTCTCACTTACCACGGTGGTGTCTTCATGTCCACTGTGGGAAATGGAGACCACTGCATGAATAAAAATCAACAAGGCCGGCAGTAAGGGATTGGAAGAAAATGAGGCGAAGCACTCCACAGCATCATAAAAGTATCGCAGAGGTGGTAATGGTCTGATGTTGGAGTTGACACATAATTTTGGGTTTCCATCAGTCACTGTAGCACTGAAATGGATTGTTGTTATCGTGCTTACTATTCAAGAGTGTGAAGCAGGTACCTCGATGATACATGTGTTGCATATTCCCCGTCAAATAAGCTGCCGTCCACAAGTTTATCTCAGTCTGTTATTCACAAAGGCCTCTAAGCCATTTGTTGGCTGCTGGTGATGTATCATGTAAAGAAAAGGCCGAGAGTCCTCAGTGGAGTGAAATCTTTATTGTTTGCACACAAATTGAGTGAATGGAGACTTTTCGTAATATTAAATAATTTGCCAAGGTCCGGGCCTTGGCAAAGGATTTGGTTACTCAGTTCATTTAAGTCATTACACCTCTGGTTTTTACATTTTCACACTTTCACTTCACTTTTTTTGGCATCTAAATTTGCGGCTGGTCTGCTGAATAGAGTTATGTGCATTATGGACGCTGAAGGTCCTCGCATAAATGAGAGTGCCTCTCAGGCACACTGAGACTTTCTCTAGGCCTGCCGTTCCCGGAATCACACTTCAAAATAACACCCACGCCCATCTCTGTGTGTGCTCAGTGTCAAAACACACATGGACCATTACTCCAAAATAACTAAAGAATCTGTTCCCACTGCTGCAACATTTAAGCAAAATGGCCTCGAAAACATGAGAGGAAAACACAGCGATGGCTTTCAAGTTGTAGCAAATAATGGATGTTTTGCTCCTGGAGTTTTGATTTGTTTAGTGGTGCATAATAATGAAGACGTAATATGAAATTCAGGAAACCATGAAAAAGTTTAAAATGGAATTCATCTCATTATTTCAAAGTACAAGCTGTTTATTTCTAGACGCAATTATAGGTGAATTTCCTGGAAGTCACCAACAGTTTTACAAAGTGGTAATATTGTATTTTACCTCCAATTTGACCACAGGAACCTTTTTCTTATTTGTGTTCCTGAAGCATATTGTAATAAAGCTTTAGCAATTTGTTGAGCCCCGACATAATCTAGGTGTCTGACCGAGGGCCCCCTGGAAAAATAATTGCCCAGCCCTCTCATAGTAGATGACTAAACAACAAATGAAATGTAAGGTTGGGTAAGAGAGAGGAAATGAAACATATTTATTTTTATGATTATCAAATTTATTCCAGTTATGAAATAAAGTAGAGACTTGAGCTGAATCATTTCCTATTTTGGAAGGATATATATATATATATGATTTTTATCAAACATCATCACCCATGATACAACCTGGTCTAATTTCCCTGTGCTGAGCTTGACATTTGGAGTTTACTGCATGAGTTTCCTCTACGTGCTCCACATTCCCCCCCATCATATTTATTAAATCTCTCTTGTGCTTCTGTTTGTGTGAACATGTGTGTACACCTGTTTAGGGCTCATCACTGTCCTCTCTCTCCCCTCAGGTTTTTACCAGGTATGGGAAGTGCTACATGTTCAATGCAGCAGAGGAGGGGAAGTCGCTGCGCACCACCATGAAAGGAGGCACAGGAAACGGTCTGGAGATCATGCTGGACATTCAGCAGGACGAATACCTGCCAGTGTGGGGAGACACAGGTAGGAGGACCTTTCAATATCACGTTCACAATTCCACAGTTTTCCTCTTCCTTCTCTCCTTATGTAGCCGTGCCTTTAAACTTCATTATTGTTGGCAGAGGAGCTTTGCTGATATTCCTATAAGTGTATCAGCAGTTTGTATCGTTTAGCTCTCTCATGCTTTGCTGCTTTTCTCTCTCTCTCAATCTTTCTAATTTACTTTTCGGGAATATTAACTTGCAAAGGAGATATATGGATATTTGATCATTTCATTTAGCTGAAATTATACAACAGAATGGCATTATTTTGGCATTAGCTTTACTCGCGTCTCGTCTGCACAGGCTGCATAACAAAAACAACACATCAACATTCCCTCCAACACTGTCTACACTATATCCGTTCCACCACAACACTCAGAAATGTTTGACAGCGCTCACAGCCCAGTTCACAGTGACATTTGTACGCACAAAACTCTAAAATAAATACACTTATAAAAGAAAAAAAGCTGCCAGTTGCAGTTTTATGAACAAAAATGCACCTGAAGTATCATCTAGTACGCTGAAAGTGTAGACATTGATTAATGTGAACGCATATGAGTGTCTCTGTCAGCGTGAAAAAAGAAATCAATCTGGCGTAGATAAGTTGTCAGAAACGTCTATTGAATCTACATGAGATAAAGCTAATTTAAGCTGTGAGGGATACTTCAATAAAGCAAAAAATGTAATGGCTCAGATAAAATCTGATTAAACACTGTCATTAAACACTTGCTATGATTGTGCAACTGTAGTCCCTTTTATTTGCATTGGCTTTGGAAAAGAATCTGAATCCATCACTTGTTCCACATTTTGTCACAATTTTGTCATACTTAAACGGTTTTAACTCGTTTTTTTTTTTTTTTTTTTTTCATCACTCTACACACAATACCTCAAAATGACAGAGCAAACAGGATTTCAGGGCCCTGCTATGACACTTGCAGTTAAACTCAAGTGACTGATCATACTCAGTGTGGTAAATTATGTAAACGTGATATTTCAGTTTTGGTTTTAAATTTTAATTGGTCTTTAAATAAATTCGGAAACATTTCTAAAATGTAGGTTTTTTTCGTCATGGGGTAATTATTGTCATTAGTTTATCATTGTGTGTCGATTGATGACTAAACGATGACTTTTTAGTCCATTTTAAGTAAAACTGTAACATAGCAAACTGTAGAAAAATATGAAAAAGAGGTCTGGATACCTAGTGGAGGCGCTACATAGTCAATTCACTGAAAATGTTTCTCAATAGGAGCATAAACAGAATGCTGGAGACATTTTCATTAGTTGGTTCATTTCTGGCTCAACCATTTTCTATCTCCTAAGTCATCTTATCATTAAGTTGTAAATATCCCTGCCCCTGGTCCAAATGACAGAAAGCAGTGCCATAAGGAAGGTGTGAAGATTCTCCTCTTGACCGATAGGAGAAATGCACGCGTAAGCTAACTTGAGTGAGATTGATTTCATTAAACTTGCTTTCCAGTTGGTTGACTTTGTTTCATAATCAATGTGAGATTTTAATTTAGGCTCCTCAATTTGATAGGGCGGGGTGCTGGGAACCAGTAATTACTTATCATTTGGCAATAGTCACACACACTTTATTTTCGACTAGGGTTGCATTCCTCATTGAAATGATCACAATTCGAGCAAATGATCGTCAGCTCAGAGGTCGGACTAACTTTTCCCCATCCATCTTGTCTTAAGCACAGTGGCCAGACTTATCCTGCGGTTTGAAGTACTATTTAACAGCGGTCGGACTGTCATTTGTCATCCAGTTTGTCCTAGGTTTAGTTGTTAAATTCATCATGCTAGCATCGTCGCCCAACTTGTCTGACAGCCCGAATAGACATCTATCAGAATTCACGTGCAAAGAATTATCAGAGGTATGCCAAAGGTCACATACAAATCATTTACCGAGTATCAATTTAGACTTTTTTTGTCATTTCTGCTTCATTGTGATAGGTAGGATAGAATGACAGACAGGAAGGACACGGTGGAGAGAGGTGATGACATGCAGCAAAGGGTACAGGCTGGGATGGAACCAGCACCACGGTGTTATGTGGTATGGGCCAAATGTAAAATACAATATTTACAATCATAAAGTTTTTAAAAACAACAATCAGGTACACAGTTATCCCAAGTTACACAAATATGGAGAACACAGACTCAAGCATACCTTTTTAAAAGATTACACACAGGGCTGATGTGGGACATCTGGATGCAGAAGCTCCCAGACTCCTCCTCATATACCCAAACCAGATTTTGTAAATACCGTGCCACCTGTTTTCCAGAAGGTGTATGAGTGCAATCTCAGTCTGTGTCTCTGTAAACCACCGCAGTTACTAAACAGTCACAGCCAACTTTACTGCACTTTGAATACACATCTAATAAACCAGATTCCTACAAAGTGATAATAACACACACCCACAAAACGCATTCAAGATGATTCGAAGTGATACACTGAGCCGATATGTGAATTACAGATGGCGGATAAGTGGTTCACACTGTCAAGAGGACGAGATCCAGTGTGAAGTGATAATAAAGCTCATTGAATGTCCGACTCTCCCTGAACCAGAGTGGAAGTGCAGACTGGGGAGTTCCTCGAGCAGCCAGCCAAGCTATGGCCAGCTCAGCAGATTGACATCACCATATGGCAGATGTATCATCAAGAAGTCCACTCCTAATGCCTTTCTGAGGGTACTATCGCGTACACCACCCGTACTCAGCTTCTCCCTGGCCTTGGCATTTCCGTTTGAACAGGCAGTATTCCGGCCTTTAACAGCACGTGATGTTCTATTCTCCGCTGCTCTTGTTTACCCCTTTGTGGTTTAATCAGCCCAGATGAGCTGAGTCAGTCCCAGCAGGGAACGGCGTGTGTCCTCACAGAACCACAGCACTGCGTGGAGAAAACCCAGTTGGGAGCACACGTACAAACACACACACACACACAAGGAGCCTCCTTTCTTATCTTCCTTCCCTTCCCTGGCCTTCATTATTGTCTCCCATCCAAAGGCCAGCCGTCAGTCAAAGCAGTGTATTCTCTTGGGTTCCATTAGCTCAGTGAGCTGTAGGGTACCCAGAAACTGTGTTACTCTGGTAAACAAACAGAACAATCTGTTTCCTTTTTTAAAATAAGAATTGGTAAAATATCTGTTTGAGAGATGGGGCAAACTACTCATGATGTTGCCTTGATACCCGCTTACTAGTCTAGACCATGCGGCCTGCAAGATGGTCTCTTTGGCCAGCAGGGCCAAAGACAAACCACGCCATTTAAAAAGAAAAAAAATCAAATGAAACGACCTGAATCGGCTTTTATTTTGAAACGCTTGGGTGGCATGGGAGTGCTTCCTCCTTTCACTGTTAAGTGACGTGAGTGATGTTCGAACTCTCGGCGTCATCTGGCTGTACATGTGTGGATTTTCATTTTTGTGCAGCAGCAGTCGACGGAGGTACAAATTGGAGTTACTTGCTACTAATGAGCTCTAAAAAGTGAATGGTTGATGCCAGCTGTTTTGATAAATCATGGACTGCTACATATTTACGTCAGCAGTAAAGCTGTTTGCTTAGTTTTCAAAGAACATGTGGCTCTAGTAAAAGATTGCAACTTGAGCTGTCACTTTGAGAGAAATACCAAAAATCTATCGGAATATGGCATTGACAATCAAAGACAAACTAATGTTCCTATTTTAAAACAGTAATACAGTATATGGATGTGTGTACAGGTCAGGAGATGTTGTACCGTTAGTATTTTTTTTTCTTCAGCTATGCTTGGCAGTTCTTGTCAAAGATTAAACAGGAATACAGGATGACTCTTATCCATGAAAGCATCCACGATGTTGTGCTGCTTTGGATTACCTGTATAGGATTTTCTTAATAAAATGCTTTTTGAAGAAAATTTCAATACAGTAAATGCTGAAGGATAACAGAAAATGCCCAGTATGATATCTATGATTTGATCTGGCACCATGCAAAATTTGTATGGCCCCCGACAACAATCTGTTTGTCATGTGGCCGCCTAGGAAAAATAACGCCCACCCCTCTGCTAGACGGTAGGTGGGTATCTGACCTAACAGATTGCTCAGTGATACATAGCTTATACTTGCTATGTACTGTCCCCTCCCCAAAATATGTGGGTTTGAGATCACAGATGCTTTTATTTCCTGGTGTGTGTCTCTGTGATTGGTGAAATATGGTCGGTAATATATGGTGGAATGTTTACTGAACAAATGGCAAATTACGGACATGGCAGATTTGCTCGAGATTAAGATCACAGCTGACCTTTGCAATGATTACGAATTACCAGCAATCCACAGGTAACACCAGCCCCATGTGACCGGGGCTTAGAGCGCCTTTTATCAAGTTGACCTTCAATGTTTAACAGGTGGATGTGGAGGAATCAAACTAATGAAATCGTGGGGATTTTTGAGTCATTTTGCTGTCATTTCAACCATCATTTGTTCACAAGCTGGATGTCCTTCCCTCGGTATCGTTAAATGGATACAGGTTGGCATTCAGAGCTGCAAATAAACTGTAATCTCGGTGCATCAGATAGCTCCTTTCATTTTAGTGAAAAGATGTTTATCATCAGCCTCTCATACGTTCCAATCCCACACACACTCCTCTTTTTTATTCCCTCACACTTAGGAAATAACATTCACAGAGGGAATCACAGCCTTATTTGGAGATAATTACAGATTGCTTGCTTGCCAAACAAAGCTAGTAGACATTATTTTACTTCAGCGCCACTCCAAATTGCAGACAAACAAAATGAGAAGGAGGCTTATCAGCAGACAGCTTTCAGTCACCTTGAGTTCTCTGATTCTGTCATTTTATGATATCAGCTTTCATCTCCAATTTTTCTGCAGCAAGTACAGCCTGATAAGCATTCCAGTGGAGTTGCAAACAATAAAATCCATCCTGAATAATTTGTCGCTCCTGCCGTGACTCTGTACCTTTTGTCTCCATAAATCAAGGCCACGGTGAAAAACACTTACAGAGGCACCCGAAATGAGCTGGGAAATATTCTCTCATCAATACATCAAATTGAAAAATCGTAATGAAAGAATAAAAACTGAGAAAAACATAATATTTTTTGCTTTTGTGGTTTAAACTTTTAGACCTTTGTTTTTTGAGTGCCGAACCTTCATCGCAGCTTCACCTGATTTTGCATCACTAAAACATCAACTCAATTCATTCAGTCAATTCTGCAGCTTCTGTATAAAATAAACATCATTTATCTGACGGTGCAGCAGATCCGAGACAGTAATATTCCACTTTTATGAGAAAAAAAAAGCTGCGATGCGATGAGATGTGTTTTGGTTTATTATATATTGTGATCTGAATCCAGCAGATGTTATGGTCTATTACATGGAAATGAAACAAAGACGCTGCACATAATGAATCACTTTAAAACTCGGCTGGAGGGTTAATGGTGTTATCCTGGGGTAAATCCTCTCTGTAACTGTATAATATTTATATAAGTTGACTTTAAGGACTTGGAAAGTCATTTTGCACCAGTAACATGTTGTCATTTCAGTGTAATAAAACACTTTTTGTTAATCTATCCTTTTTGTAACTAGTGATATTCCTCTGATCAGTTTTGTGACTTTATTTGACTTTATCCTATATTCTCCTCAGCATAGTTATACACTTCAGCTGCAGCTGCTCAGCAATGATCTTGTCCAATTTTCTCATTCTTGTTTGAGTATAATGCCGTAGTACTGGTGCAGTGCTTTATTCTCATAGTAGTCCCTCCTGGCTTTTCTTGAAGTTTATTTCTATTCTGCATCCTATTTGCTTGCCAATTGCCTGAGACATGTCGCAATGTAACGTGTAGTAACAGGAACTGATGTTACCACGTGGAAAACAAGGTGCTGGTATGTCATACATCCCTAAATCCTTTCGTAGTCAGTCTGACTGATGCTGGTAATGATGGTGTACTGTGGCTGTCTCTTGATATAGTAAAGAATAAATACTGATTTTGAAGTTTAGTGTTTTGTTGTTTTGTAATCTTTGCCAGCATGTCTTCAGTCTCCATCAGTGGAAATGAGAAAACACCAACTGGGGTGTGGCAACATCTCATCAAGGCGTGATTCCACACGTTGCATCACACCGTGTAGTGATGTAGGGCGTTGCGATACGTGTCATACATACATACATACATACAAAGTGATGCAGAGTATGAATAGAAATGGGTGCAGAGGGTGAAAATATTGATAAAACATCAGGCATAAGAGGAGTGTGTGTTCAGGTCATAATTTTCTTCTGACATGGAATGTGCTGCTGATGTGTGTGTCCACATGATTAGCTGTCACTGTTGTTACATTCAATTCAAATCTCAGGCTTCTCACCCGGTCTCACACAAGCGCTCCTGATTGACAGAAAAGTTGGACAAATGAGGAATATAAAGGAAGGAGAGAGAGGAGACGTGGAGCCGCTGATGTTGGTGCAGTGTTCCAAGGAGGCTCAGTGTCAGATGAGATATGGCCTTTTAAATTTTACTCGAACATTGGTACTCACACCAACACAAACATCCATAAAGCAAGCCTCTCTTTTACCTGCTTCCCTCTGTCATGGTTTCCCACAGCAGGAAGTGGAATCTCCTAAAATGGATGAAGTCAGAGCACCTCTTGAATTTATGACAAGTGGCAGCACAGGCTGGGTCTCAGTTATGATTGTAATCACAGATAGCATGATAATTATTTTTGCGTCCCTTATTTTCGGCAGCGCTTCTAATGAGTGCACCTCAGTATCTGCTGAAGCCGTGGTTAGATCATTTGTTGTGCGTGCCCGGTTTGTGCCGCGAGTTTATTTCTCACATTAAAAATGAATGAAATCCACAGGAAACCATCAATAATTAAAAACTCTGTATCCAATTTGAACTATGAAGAGTACTTTTAAGCTTTAATATAATATAAGAGGGCAGCAGTTGATGTTGTGTTCCAGGCAAGTTTGAACTCTAAAATTTCAGACCTCCTACCTGTAAAAATGCTATGGAAAGGCTGTCAAACTCAAGGTGGTTTCATCAAACCCAACTTCAGCAAGAATCAGTTCCTCTGGCATCAGACAACACAGCAGGTGAACTCAAATCACTGACAAGTTGTCAAATAGTGACAGAAACGCACCAAATATGTGGTTAAAAATCCTGTATTACAAAATCCTGCATTTTAGTTTGAGACATTCATAAACACTGTATTTTGTATAGATTTTGATGTATTTTACCCATCCCTGTATGAGTATGATTACCTTAACCCTCTGACAGTAACAAGCCTTACTACTCACATCCAATCCAACAGTTCAAGAGGCTCAAGGTTCCAGTCATGTTTCATGTGCTCCTTGTCTAGCCTGCCACCAGAAAAAGGATGTCAAATGACCTTAGGTGTCAGATGGGAAAGGGCTATAACGTGTGAAATGCAGGAAACGCTGACGCTGACACTCATTCTTAACATACAGCGAGCGAGCGAGCGTCACAAAGGTGCACGGGGCACCTGTGCATGTCTTCCCCTCTCTCTGTCCTGTCACTCTACTGTAACTATCACAACAAAAGCGGAAAGTACATTGACTCTCTTACTGTATTCTTGATTGACATGTCCTAACCAGCTCTGAGCATCAGCACCACCTCGGGTGCTTGCTTGGAAAATCCTTCAGCTTGGCTCTATTTCTACAACCTTTTGTGGACGTGCTCAGCCTCCAAACTCTTTTCATTGGTCAAAAATCATTTTTTGTCCTATGACAGTTTCTGGGCTCCTTCCACAGCGAACACAGAGAAAGAATGGCAAATCTACGAGGCAGAGAAGGAAACATCACGAATAATCAAGCTACATAAATAAAAACAACCGTTCACACGTTTTTGCTTTATGAATGTATGTACGGAAGGGGTGTGACACATCCTGTTGGCTCAAAGCAGACTGTTTTCATGCTTTTGTGAGCTCTGTCTCATGCAACTTTTATGGTCTCCATAATAACGCAGAGGAATGGGGTTCCTGGTAGTCATCATTTCATTTATATATACTGAAATACACTGAGTAGTTAAACTGATTTGCAGTAATTAGTCATCACAATGCATCAATATTACATAAACATCAAAAGATAAACCTCAAAAATAAAAAATAATGCTCATAGCATGTGACAGTTTTAAATTAATGAACATTTTCACGTCATTATTGTGCATATTTGTTTCCAATACACCCATTGTTGTCTGACAAACAGCAATAGTTCTGCTTACAGTTGTTAGAGGCGACTTGGGAAACAGTTCGGATGTTTGTTCTCCATACAATAACAAAATTAAAACATTGCTCTTCTATACAAATACAATCAGCCGAAAAAACATTTAGGACAGCTGTAGATGCTTGTCTTGTCATCGGGTTTTAATGTTTCCGTAAGAGAACACACAATTTTTTTTCTGTAAACTTTGCTGCAGCACAGCACAGTTCATACAGTCGGCTGGGATGGCTGTGTTTGGTGCAGTCGTAAGTGAGATGCTGCTGTTGCTGATTCAAAGATGTTGAGGCTCCGTGTCTACGAGAGGAGATGTAAATGTCTGCCTCCTCCCATGGGAGGAAGGATAACAAACACAGTGGTTAATGAACTCATTAGGTGACTCACGCAAGAAGCCTGGTCTGTGTTAATGGTAATGGCATGATGAACTTCAACTACTCCAAATACAAATTGATGAAAACTTTGTGCTTTTCTTTTAATCCCTACATTAATACTTCACGAAAAAAAAGAAAAGATATGTGGATCAAATGGCGTTGGGATTAAGTTTACCTCATTGTATTCAGACCACAAAAGGTTAGGCCATGAAGGCTTTAGGCTATAATTACAACCATTGAAGAATGTTATTGCTGCATTTATTTTCCCAGTGGACTTAAATAATGTTTTTAATCAAATCAAATGTTGTTTGTGCGTAATACAAAGGAAGATAAGCACCTCTTAATGCTACAGAGAACAGAATAGGTCAAAGAAATGGACAGAATGAGAGACCCTCAACTGGACACAACAGTCACATTATAGTACAGGGACAGAATATATTTATTTAAATTCACGTCCCACTTTCACACACATACACAAACACACTCAAATACACATAAGCCCTTTTTTTTTCTTTCTTTCTCTAATGCAAACACAGAAGTAGACATCCTCATTATCTCTGTCACAGATAAGCAAATGTGAACGCACACAAACTCTCCCACACATTGACACACTCATCCCAACTTTCACAATAATTTCCTCTCAGACGCACCAGACACACGCCACAACAGAAAACCCAATAACATTTGATGTTTACCCACCTGTTTCTGTGAATTCAGTTGGCGTTGCAGGGGGTTTGATTGATGAGCATCGAGTGGAGGGTGTTCTGATGTGTGTGTGTGTGTGTGAGTGTGTTCTGTTGATTTGCAGGGGTGTCTGCTCGAAAAAGAATTGAATGTCTGGTAGCTTACCAGTCAATGAGAAGATGTGAAGAGGGAAGGATATTGATTTTGACAAAAACCCTGCTGTCCCTTTTCCCATCCGTGCTACGGCTGTGTCATGTTCCCCTGGTCATCTGTCTGGAGGAGTAGGTCCCTAAATGTCAGAATAAACGTGTAACACAAAGTCTTCTTTTCTGTGTTTGATGTCCAGACAAATGGGCTGGTTCATCTCTAAAAGTGCTCTTCGCAGCCTGCTTCTTTGTCTTAAAAGCCTAAGTGATAATGGTGGTTTCAAATAGCAATTTCAATTTGACTGTCTAGCGGTGTGTCTGAGTGTAAACAACATTTTTTGCCCTTCCCTTCCCATAAAAGTTCATCTGAACCGATAACAAAACCAAAAATACAAGATTTGCAGATTTCTGTTTGTTTATTGGCAGATTTAACCAGAACTCAACGTTTGTCCCTTTGTCTTTGTTTTTTTTTTGTTTTTTTTTTCAGAGGATACAGCATTTGAGGCCGGCGTACGGGTGCAGATCCACAGCCACGCAGAGCCGCCTTTTGTTCACGAGCTGGGTTTCGGCGTGGCCCCCGGCTTCCAAACCTTCGTAGCCACACAGGAGCAGAGGGTAGGTGTCCGTGACACTGATACACAGATAATAGCTTTTTTATCTTCCTGATGATACTGCCTTACAGTTGTGACCTGGAGAACTCTTCCACGATAAATCGCTTTCCATAACAAGTGTACTTGTGTGCTTGTGTGCTTGTGTGCGTGCATGCACGCGTGTTAGAGGATCGTTTGGTCTTTTTGCATGTGTGTCTCGTTGTACATCCTCTCCGGACCCCCGGTTCACCCTCTGTGGTCTCATGGTGATTATTAACTGACAAATGATGACTTCCTCCTTCTGTCAGCGGCTTTGACCTTGCTGCTAGAAAGACGCTTCACTCTTACTCAGCTGCACTCAATCATACTGAATCCTTGTTCCATCACACAAGGCCATATCAAGGCTACAGGCCTCCCATACACATAATACCAGTGATATTTGATTTAAGTCTTCTTCTCACAGTCACATAGGGATGGCGCCTTTTGGCCGGAGTTGAACAAAGCTTCAGTTGAGGTGCTTCAGAAATTGACTCAATGAAGGCCTTTTACTGTGGAGCCTATGATTCCATTTTAAAATGAATAGGGTGACCACACAGCTTTACCGAGGACAGTCTCAGTTTAACAAGGTATGTCCTCTCTGTGTGTGTGTGTGGTGTGTCTAGACAGTTCTTTTTTTCTTTTTCTTTTTTTAAAGGTACATTTGTCCCATTTTCAGCTCATGGCCTCATTGAACTAAAGAAAATGCACGTCCTTGGTGTCCTCATTATGATGCAGACGTCGGTGGGATCATTTGCACTCGTCAGTATGACAACATGAAAAGGGGGAAAACTGTCTCCGTACCCTTGTAAATCAGCTAACCTGACCTACCTCCATTCTGCGACATCTTTCAGAAAATCGGCTTAATGACCATAACGTCTTACTCCGGCTGTGACTCGTCGTGCCCACGCACCTTCAGCATATCCTGAGATGATGAAATGTTGAAGAGAATATGCCTTTTTAATGACAAGCAAAAACAAACAGACCTGTTTCCGTGTACAAATGTGTGATTTGCTGTCAGTGTAAGTCTGTCAGGTCATTTTCAGGTGGAATCTTGCGTGAATCATGCTTTGCTGGGCACGTTTGAAAACAACCCGTTGCTCTTTTTAAGAAATTGAATGTTATTTGGGAGAACATCACTCGGTTTTAGGTTGCAACACTGTCTCCATGATATGCATAACAGCACTGTAACATTTTGTCTCTCACTCAAATTAAATAGATTGCATCTTTTAGAACTAATGCTCATTAGAATTACCTTCCTCCTCTTGTATCTTCTCTTTTTTTTTTTTTTTTAATCTGATCACCCTATAATCTTATCACTTCTGTCCTTCAGGGTCTCTGTTTTTGTTTAGTTTTGTTTTTGATTGCTGAATTTGTCAGCCACTGTTGCTTCCATTGCCCATCTCACACTCTGCACTTTATTTGAAGCCCTGAAACACGTTGTCTGACACGCCCATGAGATTCGGGTTAATTAAACCTATCAGATTTCTGTCATGATTAATTCATTTGCCCCACATTTCTGAAATGTCTTCTGTTTGTAACACGTCAATGGTCAGTCAATAAGTCCAATAGTTTATTGTTATGACACATTTCAAGAGTTTGGGTCACAAAGGGCTTCACTGGTCATATGTGCTGCACAGCAATCAGCACGAAAACACAATCAACTATTGAAGTGTCAGTACAAAAGGAGAATAAATGGAAATTTATGAAATTAATTTTGAACATGGTTCAATTGAAACCACCCATCACATCACATTGTACATCTTAGTCAGTCTGAGGCTGAGTCACCCAGGTCACAGAGAGTGATAGGAAAGGAGAAGTTGAAATCCATCCAGAAACCTCTCAGTCTCATGGATAACAAACCTGCAGGGTTTCTGCCTCCATTCATCTGTCACATTAAACCTGACTGACAGGGCACAGACGGGGGTCTGCTCCGGTTACCTACTGTGAAAACACTGCCCCTCTGCAGACACCAGCACAGTGGGAAAACACAGATAATTTAGCTCCAGCTAATTAATGCAGGGCTGCACTTTGTATCGGAGAAAACTCAAACTGTGGGAAGTTCCCACATGTCTTTTGAAGCATTTAACTTCTGAAGAAGCCCTGCTGGTGTTTCCAAATGTGTCCAAAAAGCAATCATGCTAAGAATGATCTGGCTGAATGGGATATGGTTTGGTTTGTCAAGGGAACACACGTTGTTTGGGAACTTGAAAGCGAAAGTTTGAATACTTCTGGTGATGAGTGACTCTAGATATAGAGTGATAGATAGATTTTGACAAGACTTTAAGGAAGTGAGCTAATTTTGGATAATTATCCAAGTTAAAAGCTACTTTATAATGTGAATTTATTAAATTGAATTCTCAGGCATTGGATTTCTTCAGCTTTTGACTGAAGGACACTCTGTTCCCTTGTTTGAGTAAAAAGTTTCCTGGGAGAAAAAAATTCTGTATCTGTATTATATTGTATTATCACGAGTTCATTAACTGTCTCTTGCTTCAAGTCCAGTTTTTATCTTATTTCTTTTTTATTCCAGCTCAGCTTTGGGCTGTCAGGTTAGAAGAAAGGTTTACAGTGGAGGACATGTTAATGTTGAATTGTAACCCTGACATTCTATTTCAGTTTGCCCATCCAATAAAAACACAAAGGCTTACTTAAATTGCAACCTTCCCCTGGAACAGATTTTTTTCAAACCAAATTGTATCAGTTCATTATAATAAGGGAAAGAAGCACAGATAAGGCATAGGGTGTGGCACAAGCCTTGGCTCTGATTAGACAGACCATAATTAGGTCAGCAGGTGTCAAAACACTTACAAGTGATATTGAGCATTTGATTACGTGATTAGAGAGAAATAATCAGACCCCGAATCAACCATAGACGATTTCAGTCAGGCCAGAAGGAAAGATTAGCCGTGGTGTGAAGGTGAGTTTAAAGGTTAAGGATTGCTGCAAAGCATCTCTCTTAAGTCCCTAATAAAATTAATTGCCTCTGGATGTCAGCATTCATTGCTCATTCTTACTGCTGACATCAGTACAGGCGTGTTTAATTGGAGACATTAAAGCAGCGCCCCGATGGCTGGAGGCTTTTTTTGGGGTGCTAATATATTGAGCACGCTAGATTGGTGTTTGGATTGCACTTGAATTTATATCGTCGTAAATTTGCAGGCCCACAGCACCAAACTTCCTGGAAGCACAGACCTCACCTGGTAGCAGAGGCATGATTTCAACGTCTGTCACTACTAACAAGCATCCTATGGCCAAATATCACCTGGCAGGATGTTGTGTTTTGCTTGAACGGGAAAAAAACAAAACAACAGAAGCTATCTTGGCAGAAGAAGCTGCATGTCTTGGGATGCATTGTAATGACAACGAAGGGAAGTGGGAACAGAGTGTGGCGGCTGATGGATACCAAGTCACGCGGCTGGAGCGCTCTGCTAGCGTTGTGGAGCAGATGGGCCTCCGCGCTGCTCATGGCAGTACCCCTTGTTCCTCATCTGCTGTCCCCATGTGTGGAGCCATGGAAGCAGGAGGGAAACATTTGGGGGTTTTGTGTTCTCACACCCGTGAGCTGCTGGCTTTTTTTCTGGTTATCTGTTGAATTGATCCACATCACTCGGTTTGCTGTGAGGCTTTTCTGCTTTTCTCTAAACTGGCTGGATTTCAAACACGAGGAGTTGCCTGTTGGAGAGCCGCTCTCTTTGCCAACAGTTTGGACTTTGTGTGTTGCTTTTCTGTGCACGTGCATTGTGGTTTCTTCCATTTGTATCTATAACCAAACAAATGAGCTCACGCGTTCTTTCTCTCCTGCAGCTGACCTACCTGCCTCCCCCGTGGGGAGAGTGTGAGTGGAAGGCTCTGGAGTCGGGCTTTTTCCAGGTCTACAGTGTGACTGCTTGCAGGATCGACTGTGAGACTCGCTACATTGTGGAGAACTGCAACTGCAGGATGGTGCACATGCCTGGTAAGCACCGCATCTGTTCTGTTCTTGTAAAAAAGAAAAAAGGGGATAAGGAATGGGATGTGGTGCATTTCATCAGAGGAAAGTATTCTGCAAACTATGAGATCTCGTGAGATGAAAAGGTATTGAGAGATCTCACTGATTGAAGTCAATAATGGATTCATTGTTGGCATACTGCGCCTCAGATATTTGTTCCCGGATTTGTATCGCTCTCTTCAGCTTGTGCTCTTTCAAGAATTTCAGGAATGCTTAAAACACTGACTCAGTTCTTTCATGGTCCTAGGTGATGCGCCATACTGCACTCCCGAGCAGTATAAAGACTGTGCTGAGCCCACTCTGGGTGAGTCCTCCTACATCATCAACATCTTAATATATAGTGCCTTTATGTGATCATATCCACCTCAGTGATATCAGCCACATCTGTTGGTTGGATCGGGTTTTCAGGATGACTCCAAAAGTTAAGAAACCAAATTCAGGAGGTTGGGGAATGGCCCAGGGAAGGCACCCTTTACATTCTGGCCTACATCCACATTCAGAAGCAAACAAAAGGATTTCTTAACTTTGCAAGATTTTTGTTTGTTTGTTTTTTCATATTTTTGCCAATTCTTCCACACAATGTCAATGAAAATTGGCTCCGTTCAGACTCGTGACCCAGACCGTGACCTCAGGCAAACGTCAATACTGTCGTTAGAGTTCAAATGACAGAAGAGCTGTACAGTTGATGAATAAGGTGTAATATCTTACTCTGTGGTTGATAAGACAATCATGTGAAGGAGTGTTTTCCCATTTCACCTTTTCATCCATATACTGGATATTTTTGTAGGATTTAGAACTTTTACCCTTTCCATATGTGAGATATAATAAAGGCACCTGTGTCATTTCATGTGTATTATAAAAAAATTAACAACAACCTGAGAAGTATGTTTTGTGCTGTGGCACATATTCCAAAGTAACAGGATCAGGTGAGGTCCTGCATATCTGCAACTCCCAGACATATTCAGAACACGAGTGTTACTGAAATAATCAGATAACAAGTGTATTATATAATGAATGACTTTTCTCAAACCTTAACCAGGACCTGTGGGAGGTTTAACATCAGTCAAGTTTTTTTTCTCCTCCCACACACGTCTCTATTCAGCCACCATATCCCCTGTTCCCTTGAAGAAAAGCATTTCTTAAAAGCCAAGATGTACAAAAACTATATCCAAGGGCAACAAAGACTAAGTCTGCAAACACCTGCAACATAAAAGCACACAGTGTGATTCGTCAAAGAGGCAATAACGGCAGAAACAAGAGGTTGGTGTGCATGATGGGGAAGGATTACACAAGTCTTGAGATTTTGTTCCAGCATTTCTCTTTCTGTAATTGGCTTTTTTTTTATGATAGCATTTGCAATCCCAATAATTGCACATACACAAGGTTTGGATCTCTGTATGGAGATGAAATCAAGTGTCGGTGGCACTTTGCCTCTGCTACAAGGGGAAAAAAAGTTAGATTTTCTCTTTATTAGTCACTGATGTTGCTGAAGTTTTGGAGAGTGAATTGAAAATCTTGTTAGTAGGAGACAGGTGCACTTGTTGTCTACAAACCACTTGTTTACCGTGTGGTTTGAGAACACAGACTGCCTCTAATTATACACCTGGACAGACAGCAATTATTTCACGTCATCCTTGAGAGACTGTCTTTCCATAAGTCACCCATGTTGTATCCTTGTCTATAAATTCCATATCTAACAAAAAGATGTTCCTGCATACTGTACAAGCAAGGCTCACTAAGCGAGGGGACGTTGTTGCGACGCAAATGTGAATTAAAAAGGGTGACTTGATCTAATTCGGAATTTATTGTGCGTGACAGGAAAAGTGGGATCGAGCTGGACAAAAAGGCTTTGAGAAAGAAATTAAGGACGTGAATGCACAAGGCCTTGATTTTCTGCATCCTGTAAGCCCTCATTTGAATAAAAATAAGAATCCACGGAAATGCCATATTGAATTTTCCTCTTGCAATTACCTCGCCGTGCAGCGCTCCAGGCTATTAGTGCCCCATTGGGATGTCTGCCTTGTGCTCTGAAATCTGGGGGTCTGCCACAGAGGTGTCATAGTGAAAAATTGGGCTGTTAACATTAAACTCCCCTACCTTCCCATTCACAGAACGAGGGTGGATAAGTTACTAAATGTTGAAATCCAGAAGCTGTTTAAGTCTGAGGAGGGAAGTTATCGGTAGAGGGACCGTATCGGCTGGTTTTGATGGAGCTATATTTGAACCACGTCTGTCACTTAACATTACTGTCTCGGTAATAGAGTTGGTGTGGTGTAGGAGGCTGTACGCTTGACACCAAATCAGCGAGTGCATTCCAGGTTTTTCTGGGTCACGTTATTGCTGCGAAGCCCCGAATAGACGCTTGCGTGTCTGCATCAGGACTCGGTCTCCGCAAAGACGGACCTGTCATGATGCTGCTTAAGGGCTTATTTGCATTTGGTGCCTCCAACGGTGACTTTGAGAGTGACATTTACTTTTGAAGGGTAAATACACAAGATAAAATCATTAGAGGAACGTGTTCAAAGATGTTTCCAGAACATTTTATTTATTAGGATCAAGCCTTTGAGGTGTAACATCTTGTGTTCAGGGGGGTCCCAACATTTAACATAAACACTGCATGGTAACAAAGCATGAAATACATTTGTCGCATAAAAAAACAAAACAAACGGTTGCAATAACAGCTTGAGGCTTTAGTTTATTAGGGGTGTTAAACTGTCGTATTCATCTGTAGCACAAAAGGTTCACACGTGTGATGAATCTGGTACCTCTCACACAGACGGACTACAACAGGGCAGCTAATTAAAGTCATTAGCTGTGTTTTGTCCGTGTCTCAGCTATAGGCTATAAGCTCATATCGTGGCCCTTCATCAACTTAACAGAACACTAGCACAGATGTCTTTAGTTCACAATAGCCTTATTGAAATCCAAGGGCCTCTAGAGAATCTGATTTATCATATAGAGGACCCTATCTAAGCCATCTAATGCGTAAACACATTCTGCTGCCCCACAATAGCAATCCGCCAAAAAGTTGTGTAGGCGCCCCTCATTTTAAGACCAGCATGCCTCAGGGTGCACAAATGGGCACATTTGCAGAAGTCTATTTGCTATTGACACAAAATGACAACTGCGTTTGGGTCCAATAACGTTGACACTTGCGCTGACACTTTGCAGCACTTGAATGTTTCTTCTGCCGTTTCTCCAGCAGCACATCCTCATGGCGTTTACGGTACCGTATTAAGTCAGTCTGTCCAACCTGTCCAGAGGTTTTCAGTATACTCGGAGTCGCTTGGTCGTGGCATGTCATGGGATTACTGTATCAGGGTGTTATACTTAGGGTGTGTATACTTAGCGCAGCACACCACAGAGGTTTTTACATACTTACATACTTACCCCCACAAACGCTGCAGCAGCCCCTCCACACATCTTGGTCACATACTGTGTGTACCTTTATAGTCCATATATGTACATGAAATGATATTTTCTCTTGTGTTTGTCATCCTCTACCCGTCCTCGTTCTTCCCTATTTCACGCAACATCACCCCTACTCATTGCCGTCTGTGCGTAAAGCTAAACTGTCTGCCGTGGAGAGCAGTAACTGCATGTGCAGGACTCCTTGCAACATGACGCGCTACAACAAAGAACTGTCCATGGTCAAAATCCCAAGCAAGACGTCGGCACGGTACCTGCAGAAGAAGTTCAACAAGTCGGAGAAGTACATCACGTGAGTCAGCCTCCGTTCACACTCGCCATCTTTACGTGCACTCAGTACTTTGATTACTTACTCCGCACTGCAATTAAGGTAAAACATGTGAGTAAGACGTATACACGGACAGAAAAGGACATTGATGACGGACGTTATGACAACATGGAGTCACTCAATCGTATTGGATTTGAATCGCAATCACGCAATAGCATATCAGTCTGTCGCTCAGAATTTTACGATAAAATGATCATTATAATTATTATAAAATGATATGATGACAGTTTCATTCACGTTATGTGTACGCATGATGCCTTATTCACAGTATTATTCACAGTATATAAGTACAGTACATAGGTTTTAATGTATATGAAAACATAGTGATTCCAGACTACTCAGGTGATACTTTAGTTACTCTCTCAGTCATGGTTAAAAGTATTAACCAACGAGTGCTATCAAGGTAGAAATAAATGAAACGCAAACTTGAAAAATGTACTTGCCAGCTTGTCATCGAGCCAAACGAGTGCAGCAGTTCTGCAAAGATGACTTAGAGGCGTTTTTTTCTTCTTCATTAATTCATTCTCCCTATCTGCCTGTCAGTCCATCACAGGTTAAAAATACTCGTGCCTTTAATTTATCTGAGTTTGAGGAAAGTTGAGCAGGCAGAGCGAAGCAGCACCGAACAGAGAAGAACACAAACTCCGCACACAGAAGTCTGCTGTTGAATCGAGCCTGTGGCGGCCATCCTATGGGAGAACAGTGTGAACCGCTGAACCTCCCTCTCTGCCCTTTAGTCTGTCAAATTAAAATGGACTGCAACTGTATACACTGAATGAAAATGTACTTTTGCTGACTCTGAAAAAGGAATCATATCCCTAAACTTATTTCCTGTTGTGTTTCCCTGTTTGCACAACTTCACGGGTAGAATGTTTTTGTTTATGTGCGGTGTAGTGTGGCTAAGGAACACTGATCTCTTGCCTTTGTTTTTCAGAGACAACATTTTGGTGTTGGACGTATTTTTTGAGGCTCTGAACTACGAGACGATCGAGCAGAAGAAAGCCTACGAGGTTGCTGGCTTGTTGGGTAGGTGTACTTCCTACGATGTCTGTAAAGGTTCTCAGTCATTCAGGTCCCGGCTATCCAAGAAGGCTTAACTCGAGTGCAGCTGGACCTGACAGACTGGACAACTGGACCTCTATCAAGTCCAGTTGCACCTGATTTAAGCCTTATCGGGTGTAGTTCCTACCGTTGATTTTACCATATTTACAGAGGTACTACCCATGATTTGTGGCATTTCTTAAACCATGCTATATATCCATCCCTCTGTTAAATTTCTCTCCGTCTCTTGATATAAACGTGCCGGTGAAATTTTGCAGGTGACATTGGAGGACAAATGGGTCTATTCATTGGAGCCAGCATCCTCACCATCTTAGAGCTATTCGACTACGCTTATGAGGTCAGTCTCTGCATGCTCTCTTCACAAATTCTGCATTACTGTCATAGCCATCAACCCTGTTAGCTCATTCATTTTGATTTTTCCGTGGAGGAAAAAGCAGCGACTGTGAGAGGGCCACCCTTGAGGCATAGAACAAAAATATTGTCACTCACATAAAACAGATAAAAAGCCGGCTTTGCCTCAAAGCTGACAGTGATGAATAGCTGAGCTGTATAATGACATTAAGTTTGCGTTGTTGTTTGCTCCTTTTGTGTGGTTTTGGACCGCACAGGGTGCTGAGAAGCATATAATAGCCTTTGCTTCCTGTAAGGCCTTGTAAATACACTCGGGAGACTCATTTTTATGATTTTTTGTTTTTTTTTTTATGTTAATAGATGCATTTGAATAATGGGAATAAGGCGCTGTTTGTTGCTGACATAAGCAGTTCAGAGGCAACAAAAGATGTAATGAACCTGTTAAGATGTTCGCACCGCTGTTCCTATATTGTTCTATACTCTTATTCCTTACAAGTAGGACGTATAGCTTTTTGTCAAAAACAAACAGAATGAGGCCGTCAAGCTCTTATTTCTCCGTCTGTAGGTGGTGAAGGAAAGACTGCTTGATTTACTGAGTAGGGAGGAGGAGGAGGAGAGCCATGCAGAGGATGTGGTAAGAGCCGCTATTAACATTTTCCAATTTTCTTTATCCTCGACTGTCACAGCACTCTTTATCCAGGTTGGACATAGAGACACTCATCACCTTTCACCTGATCGTGCACACATATAGAAGCGTGTCATTTTCATTGCCATCTCAGTAGACAGCTCGAATGCGTTGGGCTATCAAGTACTCACAACATCTTGGCAGTCCTCGCATATTTGTTTTCTCGCAATTCACAGCCTTATTTATGCTCCATTAACAGCTCTCAAGGTGCAAAGGACTGTCAGTGTTTAAATGCCAGACATTTGCCATTCTGCCACTGGAAGAACTTCAAAAAAAAGAAAGAAAAAAAAAAACTGGTGCAGCTACAATCCAGAGGATGCTGTGACTCAGAGTTTGTGAAGGAGACGTCTCACTCACTAATTTAGAGCACCGACTGTCAGCTCTCCAATGCGGTCCTGATTACCGCTACCTTACACCGACCGAGCCTCGTCTGATCCTCGCCACAGGCCTTAATTCCACGCTAACAACCTCTGCATCTTCTCGATCTTTCCCAGAGCTCCTGTGATCCGGTGGCAAACCACTCAGAGTCCATCAGCAACACTGTGACGGTCCCTCTGCAGACCACGCTGGGCACCCTGGAGGAGATTGCATGCTGAGTGCCCTCCCCACCTCCTCTCAGCGCCACACACATCCATGGAGGCGTCAAAGCACCACTGGGTGGCGCTACATCCTCCGTTAGGGTACGCCTGCAGGACCTTAGTGGAGGAGAGGAGGTGGACGCGGTGTCAGGACAGCTATGAGCTCCGTCACACTGCCCTGTCTGTGGGAGTAATGGGGATTAAGGAGCTGTCACATGGACTTATCTGCACCCTCTGTCAACATACCATGTACTGTGGGCAGACTCCACTGTGCCAAAGCTGCGTTGGGGGAGGTCTGCAGCTCCACACACACACACACACACACACACACACCCACACACATACTCACACACACACACATACTCACACTCACACAAAATCAAAGACTGACTGGGTACAGCCCTTTGCAGCATATCTATGTATCGCACACATTCATATGTGGCTCACTGCCAAATAAAGTGTACAGTATTGGTTTTGAA
>OMNV01012373.1:9571-27221 GCA_900303265.1 Brotula barbata
CTTTTTTTTTTTTTGTTTGGTGCTGTTGCAGTAAACCTGACCTCGACGAACTTGTGCAGAAATATGAAAATTCCTTTCACAATGACAAAAAGTTCACGTTATAGATTATTTCATTGTTGCCACAGGAAACTTTTGTGTTATAATGGCATTTTTCTAGTTAAAGCGCTAAATAATTGCCAAATTATTCTGTTTTAGCAGGAAACTTATGACTTATTACTCAGCATGAACAAATCTTATTGAAGCAAGGAAAAAGTAGTTTGTTATAACATGAAAAGTTATATGAAGAAACTTTATGAAGTTACAGGGAGGAAAGAGGTCAATATTTTATACATCATAATACACTATTTTTATTTCATGCCTGGAATAAGACTTTGCTCTCTTCCAGTTCGTGCCTTCTGTGCCATTTGACTCAGAGTCCAGAACATTTTAACCCTCCACCGACCAATTTCTATATTTCTAACTTGAATGTCTAAAATGTCTCTTTTTTAATGAGATTAGTTGATATTACGTAACGATGGTTCAGATTCTTGTTTTGTAACCGTATCTTTAGCTCGTTTTTAAATAGCCGTGTCAGCAGGTCTCTGCTCCGGTCAAACAAATCGTTTTACGGCTGTATTTACTCTTAGCAGTGTGTGGAGTGTGTGGGCTGCGGGTTTGCCTACATCTAACGTTTTCATTACGCGTGGAGTGGAGCATCGGCATGTTAATTAGACCGTCTGCCGCTAATTGCCGCGGCGACACTTCACTGCTGCTCTTTCTTCGCAGATTGGTTGAGAATTTGTCACTGTGTGTTTGTTGGAAATAAAAGCTGTTGACATCTACCAGGTTAGGCACAGTGGTAGCTTTTGTCTAAACAGGTGCAGTGATTCATTCTGCCCGTGCTTCTCTCTGTGGTGCTCGTGTATGGAGACTCTCCCACTGTGACTGTTTAATTAGTCACCAATGTCTGTGTCAGTGTTTTCAGCACCGGGCTGCTTCGCTCCCTCGGTGACAAACTGTTGCCAAAGAAACACATCCACAGCGAGCAAAGATCCACTGATGCCGAGGGGCGGCTTGAAGAGTTCAGGGGGGGTGATTGAATTGTTTACAGCTCCGCTCGCTTTTTCAGTTTTCTTTCGGGAAATATGGTATCATTTATGTCTGGCTGGCTTTTCCTTTGGCATAAATCTGAGATGAGTAATGACACACGGTGGCTTCTTGCCGCCAAACAGCACTGTGAAAGTAAAAAGGATTGATCAAAGACTTTATGAGATACAGCGCACCGAGCTAACGCCCTCAGTAAAGTCTCTTTGTACTGTATATATAAAGCATCTGACATTTCCAGACCCACTTTCTCTTTCTTTTTCCTCTTTTGCTGACATGATTTTTTTTTCCTTTTTTTTTTTTTTTTTCTCTCCTCAGTCCACACAAAATGATTTTGGGTCAGATTATGCCCACTGGCTTGCACTGTTCACAGAATTCCACATTTATAGTTGATATGTAGCCAATATTCAGAAATGATGGAAGCGAGTCATAGATCAGGCGTTTTAAATATGATTAATTATGAATGGTTGATTGATTTATTGATTTGGTATGGGTGCATCAAAGCATTGGGAGTGATAAGAACAGAGGAGTTTGTAGCAATGTTTGTATGGAAAAGAGAACACAAACATGATTAGCATTCAGTCAGCATTTAGCTGTTCTGTTAAAAAGATGATTTTTTTTCCTGTTATATTTTGTTCGTTATCTCATCTCTGCTATCTTTGGAAACTTTTTCTCATTCCAGACTTTATGAGTTATGATTTGATCAACGAGTTACTTATTTACTCAATTTTCTCAGGATAAATATTCTCTGTTTGCATTAAATCTTTCATTTTGATTCGTTACACGATGGAGGAACTTTATTATTTGTATGAGCAAACGAATAAATAAAACCAAATGTATGGATGTAACCCAGATTAGGCCGTTGATGAAGACTTTTTGCTTCGATGATGCCCTCAAGAGTTTTCTACACAGCCTTCACTTTTTAGCAGCTGTGGCTCCTGAGCGTGCTGTAAATCTGCTGACCACAGTGCCACCTAGAGGTTGTAAGGGGGCCTGCAGAATGACAGTTTGATTACAACATCCTGAGGCTGATGATCCTCTTCCATGGCGATTGCCTGCTGTGTGTGTCTGTTTCCTTCCCACTCGTCTTTTAAAAACACCTCCACCCTCATCACTCTCGTCATCGTTATTCTCCACATCTTTCTTCTCATTTCCTCCACGGAGGAGGTTCTGTTTTCAGCCATGTTTGTCTGTCTGTTAGCAACACATCTCAAAAAGTTTCACAGTCTTCAGTTCAGTGTGATGGGCAGGATGGACCTGATCCAGGGGAAAATCCATTCATTGTGGTACCCATAGGCGGATGCTGGCGCTTTAATAACCACTTATTAGTCCAAACCACCTCCTATATTTTTGGTTCAATTGTTACAAAGTTTGTCATGTAGAACATCTGGACCAAGCTGGAGAAAAAAATGAATCCAGCTGACGATAGATGCACCTGATAATATAACAAACACACTTACATGTTGTCAGTAAATACAGAACTTGACATGATAGAATCATCATCAGCAGGGGGAGAAATTTGATCGTTGACGGGTGGAGTCATCGCTAATAGATAGTTGGTCAAACTAAATTGTGAGAGATGAAGAAGAACCCACCGGATCCCCAACGTCTCCTCTCTGATGATAAACCACAAGATTCCATAATCTGTAAAACCATCAATCAGTCATTTACATCTTTGATTCTGTCATCAATATAATCTCTCTCTTTCTCTCTCCTCTCTCTCCCTCTCTCTCTCTCTCTCTCTCTCTCCCTCAGGTCTACATCCCCTGCAGAACAGCTATTGTCCTGGCCAACGAGGAGATAGATTACTGTTATTAGAGGGTGATTGTCTCCGCAGAGGCCAGGATTGAGAATGGATTCCAGCCTCAAACTGAGTGTTAACAATCACTTCTATCCAAAAGTGTCAACCTTGCTCACCACCCCAACCCACTTTCTGTTGTTCAAGTCTTTTACTGAATGAAAAAAGCATTTTGAGCCCCTGTGCTTTCAGACACCATCTGCAACCGTAGACGCTCTGTAACCCCATTTACTACAGATTGGTCCATTTGGGAAGCATCCAAGCTAACCAGCAGCTCGATGCTAAAACTCCAAACCCTGCTGAGTCCACTCTCCACTAGCCAGTGGCCATTTACAGGCCCTGCTGAATTTGGCATGTCATCTGAAACACATCACTGAAAACTGTGGCAGAGGGAAGCAATCCAGCCAGCACATGCATGTCCTGATTCCTATATAATGCATCAGTATTTTACACCAGCGTTGTGTATGTTTAGATACATTTTACTCTGTAATTTAGGGTTTGATTTAAATAGAAATCATCTTATTGTCTCACAAGACACAATAAGATTGGCTATTAACTGCACTTAGAAAATCACTGTCCAGGACACTAATCCCTGGGAATCCATCTTTGTTCATTTGTTATCGTGGGATACTGTGATTTACAAATATATTGTAATTTGCACAAAGTAATATGCAGCTATAATGCATATAATTGCATCTAATGCAGTTGTGTTGGAATGTTTGAATCTATGCAGCTGTTGGGAGCGTTCATGGAGTTCATCCTGGCCCACTTATTTAAGCCAGTAAATTTCAGAAAAAAAACACAAAGTGATCAAATCACCTAATTTGAATTGTTCATAGTTTGTTGAATAAGCGACACTCTAGTTAGAATTTTTAGCAAATTACAGACTATCATCAGGCTGCAAAAAGTAATAGATCGTTTTCACTCAGATGGTATCATAGCAATTGATGACCCTTAAAGTGATAATTTACAAAATGTCATCGGTGACATTTTTGTGCAGACTTGGTCACTGACCTTGTTTTTTGTAAGTTAGAGCATTATGGAGATATTTGGTACTCATTTATGAATAGACGCTTATGGATCCGTGTGCTAAATGCATTTAAAAGCAACTCTACCTAACATCAGACAATTATTTAAACCTAATATATAAATGTATGTGTTATTTACATAAATACATCTATTTACACACCTATGTCATGTACAGGCATATCCAACCATGCCTACATGCTTGCAGTAACTCCAAACATGTTTACATTCCAATATTAACATCCATGACTACACATATAACAATAGAAAAATAATTCAATCTATATCTCTGGCTCCAAACAGCCTGATGTCGAGAGAGGGACCAGGATCCTCTTTCATTCCACAGGCCCGTATTTTTCAAATATCTTCGCTGCTATTGTGGTGGTCATAATGTCTTCCTGTGTGTGTTGTTGAAGCAATAACACACGCGTACGTTCTGTTTGCATTTGGTCAGTGAACCCAAATATCTCCGGAGTGTTGCAACATTTAAATAAAAATTTAAAAACATGATGACAGTGTCCTAAATAATGCAAATACCATGAAATTGTGCTGTGGGATCAGGACCACACAAAAATTTGGGGAGTAATCAGAGAAAAAGTCTAAATGACCCAGGCCAAAAAGTTATAATATTTACAGAAAAAAGTAGATCTTTTCAAAAAAATGTGACCTTTTTCTTGAAGTGTAACTTTATTTGTAAAAATATTACAACATAACTCTTGTAACAATTTTTTTGTCATACTTTATTTTCATAAAATTTCAACTTTTCTCCTGAAATATTCCGTTTTTGTTCTTGTAAGACTAACTTTTTTTCTCTTCTGTGGCCATTGTAGCTGTGTGTTGTAGCATATGGCAGCTTTTTGTTCTGCCTCCCCTGTAGCTGGAGAACATGCATTGATATTCCGGACCATCCTCCCATATGTCGTTTCTTTTTGTATAACAGCAAAGCTTTCAAAGCTGCCTTTTTCCACCTCTCTAAAAGCGTGGAGAGGATCACTCTGCATAAATTCAAACAAGCCCAGTTTGTGACACTGAAGTGGAGTGTTTAATCATCCCTCATCTGACCCAATGTCATTGTCATTTCACCAGTGGAAAAATGAATTGTCTGCATTTATTCTCAAAAGTAAAATTGATGTCTGATACATGGTAACTACTGTTCCATATTTCTTTCATTATGACTAATGATAATAAATCAGTGTCTGACGGGTCACATGAAGACGTGTGATGAACTGGATGTGCCGTCTGACTACTGATTCTGTCCTGCCCACACTCATGGAAATGTAGGAGCTGGAGCATCCTTGAGCAGCTGTGATGGCACTCTATCACCAAGCACTTGATACAAAAAACTGTTGTTTTAGATCATTGGAGGTGTGAGAGCTCATTTTTTGACTTTGAATAGAGTTTTCAGTCGTAACTATGTTGTCACATCCATCCGTCCGTGTTACCTGAAATATTACAAAGAGCATATTACAGATTATCAATTTATTATTATCAGTTTATTAATCCAATGTGTTAATGTCCAAAAAAAAAAAAAACCACTGATCCACTTTCATCATTCTTCTTTTCTGGAGCTGCTGTTTACCCATCTGAACTATGAGGAGCAGCGGGCAGCACGCACATGCACATGCAAACAAACACACACGCACACACACTAACGCCCAGAGGCCAACTCCAGATCATCTGCCTATGCATTGGTCAAGGGCAATGGCAGGAATGATTAGCCTAGCGCACATGTTTTTGTGGATGGGGGAAACCGGAGCAGCCGGAGGAAACTCACACCGACACGGACAAAATCCACACGGAAAGATTTAGAGTTTGAACCCGGGACTCAAACTCACAACCTACTTGCAGTGTCGCCAACTAAAGTCCTTGTGCTGCCACATTTACACACAATGTGTGTAATTAGTAAATCAAGGGCTGGATTGTGGTGTGATCCAGGGCGTTAATATTGAGAGGAGATACTTAGTCCTTTGACATCACTTAGCTTCAGTCATATTTTGATCCTCGGGTTTATTTTTGTTGTCATCTGGTTTAAGTTTATGATAATGATTACAATAGATTTAATGGACATAATCACTTGTGAATAAGTTAGTTTAACCTCCCTTGTTGCAGCTTTGACTGTGTTCCACTTATACCCCTATTGTCAAAGTAAGCAGCACATTACATCCCCTTTAATCCAACATTCTACAGCCTTACAGAAGGAACACAGAAAACACATTCAGTGCTGAGGGAGGACTTCATCGTTTACATGTAGTTGTTTTTGGTGTGTTTCTCTCACAGCAAGATATCAAAAACATATCGACAAATTTCAGTGAAACTTGCTAGACACCATCCATGGAAAACAAGAAATATTATCTGCAAAATTTGGATCAATTGTTGCAAAATTTTACATGTTGAAGGTTGAAACCAAGCTGGACAAAAGATAAATTGTTGTTTTTTGATCATATTTAGCTTTTTTGCTGTGATTGGTTGCCAAGTCTAGGTGGGCGTGGCTCAATTTTTCAAATTCATTTCACTCAGATGGATTTTAAAGGGTATTTCTTAAGGGTTTTAACATTTTTCTTATACAGGATATTCATTTTTGTGTGTGTGTATATTTCTGTATGAGCTGTGAACCTGCTCCTCAGGAATGTAACATAAACTTTTAGATTTGTATTGATGATCCGCAGCACAAATATCAGCTGGCACAGATCACATGTACTATCTCCTGAGGCTACTTCACAAAGTTTAGCTGAAACTTTTGCTGAATTCGTTGTGAGGTAATTTTGAAGGATTTCTGATATTTCTCCCCCTCCTGTTCATTTGCATTAACTACCCACCACATCCTGGATTCCATTCTAGTGAAGGACCTTCTTTGTGTGAAACATCTCCTCAAACCTTTCAGTCAAATATCTCAGAAAGACAAAAAAATAAATACATTTTGGCCTTTTCCAAAAATGTCTCTCTTTAACTTTACCATTCATATGTTAATGCAGCAGGTATACACACCGATGAAATGCACGCAGAGCAGCCAAGGGCATGCAAACACATCCACACAGAAAGATTTTATAATAGAATAAAATATACTACAGGACCACGGCCAGCTACATCCACAGAAATAACCATAGAATTCAATCAACACATTTCTGACACAATGCCAACAAAAACTGCAGTGCGAAGCTTGACAAAGGTCAGAGTTGCTGCAGAGTTAATGCTGGTGCGCTGGATTGTGCTCCTTTTGACAGAGGTTCACCATCAGAAGATATGACCCCTCTAAAATATGCCCGGCTGTGTTATACATGAGATGATGTCAGGAGTAACTCAGAAATCCCACATAGGCCCATGAGGATATAAATATCTACAGGGAAGATTAGGGAAGGATGGAGGGATGGATGGATGCTGCATTGTCATATTTAAAGGTGGGGGTGTGGCATTCACATACTCTTGTACACTTGGACGTGTAATCCTGAACAGGACAGAAAGAGGGATTTTAGCTTCCACACTGGTGCAGTTCCAATATTAAACGCATATAATTATACTTTATCATAATTCTTTCTATTTTCCAGATAAATTTACAGCTGTGTCCATACATAGGCCATCCATGCTACAGTGTTGTAATGTTCCAGTTGACGGCCTCGCTGCAGCATGGTGAGAATGATACCGTCTTCAAATGCATCCTGCTCATGAAACCACAGTTTCCCCATAAGAGACCAGGACAAATGAGTTAAAATACATTGAAATTCATCCAAATTAAAATACAAATAATGTATGAAATTTTCTCAAAATCAAAATCTACCTGATCCGTGCCGTGAGCACCTATCAAAAGAATTCAGCCCTATTACATATATACTGTATACAGTATATACATATGTGTGTGTATGGATACAGCAGAGTGTCCTTTTTATTACACTGATAGAAGATGAACACCTCAGTGGGACGGGTCAAACAGAGTGAGGATTTTCTCGTAAAAATCTTTATTGTTCTATTGATTTACGTTAATTTGTAGGTGGACAGAGGGAACTCCTCCGCTGTGTGGTGTTTTATGCAGGTTACTCTGTGCACTTCTATAGTGTCCATTCTGTGAACCGCTAAGTAAATGTTTATTTGTTTATACTTGAATTGCATGCCTCTCCTGCTGTATCTGGCAGAAGTGAGAGGTGACTTGTAAATCTAATTTTCATAAAAGATGAGGTCACATTGTTCTGATAAATGTTCTGATAACAGTAAGAGAGTATCTAAATATTCAAAATAGAATTGAGATATAAATGTGCACGAGTGCAAATGATTAAGAGATTTAGAATTCAATTATTAATCCCCTGGTAAATTCTCTCTCTCTTTTTAGCTCTCACTCACACAAACACACACACACACACACACACACACACTCTCTCTCACTCTCTGTCTCTTCCCTTTATCCGTGTCAGGGTCGTGGTGCAGCTGGAGCCTATCCCAGCAGTCACTGGGGTCATCTGTGTATTTCAGGGCTGACACACGCCCATTCACGCCTATGGTTGATTGAGATAGTCCAGTTAACCTAAGCTGCATGAGTATGTGTGTGTATGTGAAAAGAAACATTGTGAGGACATGCAGACTCCACACAGATAGGACCGTGGTCCAGCAGGGACACAAACCCACAACCCACAAGTACTGATGACTGTGAGGCATCGGTACTAAGCACAAAGCCGCCTAAATCCACTGAAGAATCTTAGCAATAAGAGTGAAACTCTCACCGTAACAGCAGGGAATCCATAGCTCACTCTCCAGATTAAAGTGATCCCTCAGTGGGCGTGTGTGATGTTCATGTCGTGCAGAAGAGGCCCCTGTGTATTTCGAAGGCAGCGTTCAAAAAACGAGCGGTCAAGTTACAAACCAACAGGATCAATAAGTTAAAATATGATAGCTACATTTCTGAAATGGAACAAATCATATCTGAATTGTGTACATATGTATATAGCAGTTATTCTGTAGTATGCAGAGTATGAACTGTATCACAGGTTAACCTGTACAACACTGACCCCTAGCGTTGGACCGCGGAAAACAAGATAGAACAAGAGCAGGAGAAGGAAGTAATATCTATCTTTCGTATGAATAATTGATTTGTTTATTTTGTGACATAGATTGAAAGATTGACGCTTCAAGATTCAAGTGTATTTGTCACATACACAGTTTTACTATATGTATACTGTATGTATACTGTATAGATACTAAACTACAGTAGATATACAAAATGAGAAGACTTTCGCTTCACTGCCAGGTTTACAGAAAGTGTTCTCTCTGAGAAAGGAAAAAAAGGATGACTTTTAGCCCCAAGAAGACTTTATCCAGCCCACAAAAGAGGGAAAGTGGGAATGATAAAGGAATCGGAGATGAGGCGTCTAGTAGCCAGGGAGGGGACGAGATAAATAAGTGATGCCTGTGAATCAATGTGGAGGGAAAACAACAAAACAGATATATGTAAACGAGATACATCATCATCAGCGATGTGACTTGGGGTCCTCATGTGTTTCGGGTCTCTCAACAGTAGACCCCCTGTCTCAGGCGACCCAGCCGGGGTTGATCAGGCCCTGACCCAGCAGCACCTGCCCATGAATCAGCGCTCCTGATCCAAAGCTACCCGGTGTCTTTCTGCACGGCTTGGCTCGTGGATTGAACGGTTCTCTTCTTGGCCGTTCCTGTAAAACCTCATCAATCGAGAACTTTGCAGAGTGAGCACCCCGCGAAGCCTCTACAGCCCACCTCTACGGGCTCACAGTGAGTCTTCCAGCCTCTGTCTCTGTCCTGGCACTTCCCTACCAGTTCCTGGTACTATGCACGTTTCCTATCATTGGCTTCCTCAATGCGCTCCTCCCAGAACACTGTGAGTTCCAGTGTGATCAGCTGTTCAGCTGTTCAGTCACCTCAGACATGACGATCACGTCTGGCCGGAGGGATGTTACGATGTGCAGTGGAAACTTCAGTCGCCTTCCCAGACTGACCTGCAGCTGTCAGTCAGAGGCCGTGTGGAGGAGGCCCGTCGCTGTTTTTAGTTGTGGGCGGGGTTTCTCTCCAGCTCTGACAAAGCTGATTGCCTTTTTGGGGCGTTAGAAATCTGGTTTTACATGTTATGAAAATGGGAATCTGGTCTCAGTAAACAAGTTAAGTGTGTACACTGGTATTTAAGGACATAAAAGTAGAGCAGGGTGGCAGATTAAAGTCACGTCCGAATCCAAATAAGAGGCAAAGGCTAAAAACATGAATAATTAGATAGATGAGTCAAGAATGTGTTAGAGTTAAGACAAAGGCACAAAATAATTGGCACTGATAGTTGGAACATTGGTGAGTATTTTAGGGCCTGATGAGTGAGTGCATGGCAGAGAGTGAATATGACAGGAAGTGATGAACCAGGGAGGTGTGACAGACAACGCCAGTGGCTGGTGTTTAACATGGCAGCAGAGGTTAACGCAGGGGTCAATACACGGGGAGCTCGATACGCACAGAGCGGGATATATCCTGAATATGAAGAGTGATGGAGAGACAACAAGAAAGCATGTTGACACACATAGCAAAGAATATTTTTGCTTTAAAAACATGTATTAGAATTCTTTTTATTGGCTGTGAGGAGTTAACAGAACCAACCAATATTACAAAATAATAATAATAATAATTCACAAAAGGGTACATTTCCTGTTACTAATGCAAATAAATTCTAATAACTATTAACATTGTCTGAATATTAAATGTATTGCCACCTGAAGGATTGTGAGATGAATCTGCTGTCTCAATTTTTCCCATCAATCCAAACTTCAGACAGCTCAAAATGTAGATACTCCCTTAATGTTATCATAATTTATCATTGTTATTTATTTTAAAAAAAACATGTGGCCTTGTCCTTGGGTAAATAAGATTTAGATAAAGTTGGATATGCTAAATATAAAGGTTTAATTAGTCGTTCACTCCCCAACACACGGCAGACAGACACTAAATTCTTTGTTACGGCTAATACGATACCAGAGTTTAGCCACCAGATGTCGCCATTTTACAAAATGTCAAACGCCTCGAAGCAATGAACCATCTGTAGGAGGCTTCGTTTTACCAAAAAATACCAAAAGTTTTAAAGAATAAGTATTTGTGTAACTTATATTTATCAAAGATGTCAGTGGTAATGTATTCTTAATTCTCGCTGTTTCAGAAGCGTCCAATATTGTAAACAATCTCACGGATGTAATACCAGAATTTGGCCGTTAGGTGTCGTCATTTTAAGCTGTGTCAGGTATTTTGAATCAATGAACCGTTTCAAATTGACTGCTGGAAATTGATTCAGTGATTCGTGTCTCCTATCTCATCAAAGTAGTACATTCCCAAAAGAAAGAAAAGGCCAAAAGCATTTTTGTTTTAGAACATTTCACACATAAACATAGCATAAGTATTTCATATTATATTTTATGTTATTATTTATTGATCTATTTTATTGTATTTTATTTTATATTATATTGTATTATATAATCTTATATTGTTTTATATATTCTATGCTTCTTTTATCATTTTTTTGTTTTTGTTTTTTTATTATTGATGTTTTGTTTTGTTTTACAGATTTCCCCAGAATGCACATTGATACTTTTGGTATCTTTAGAAACATTTGTGTATTTCACTAAAATTTGAAATAAAACTCCAGGTCCATTGGTGATTACTGCAGAGTTTAGGAGGTGAAGTGAGCAGAAAAATAAAATAAAAATAATAACAAATAAAATGAATACATATCACCTTAAACCTTGAAACCAAGAAATTCAGGGATGTTTTGTCTCTTTAGTCAGTGTATTCATTACTGGGATTTGTATGTTTGTTTTGCTTTATTGTTGTGCTCCAGTGAACAGGTACCTCCCCCTCGCACAGACCTGCTTGAGTTCCACAGCTCTGCCACTAACACATTTATTGTTTATAGGATCTGTGTGAGTTTCTGCCAGTTGAGTAGCTCGTCGGTTGTAAAAATGCATCGCTTTATGCTGATGTGATAAAAAGGTAGAAATTATTGTTATCCAGAGACATATTTTATATGATGAAACTAGAGAAGTTCACATCCTGTTATCTGCATGGCTAATAATTCAAAGTAATATCCTCCAGTTATTGTCTTTGTTTAGTTTCTATATATAAAATTTTAGAAAAAGAGAGCAGCTGCAGGCTGGTGGCATCACTGGAATAACAATCATGGCTTGTAGTTCTTGGAGGGGTTGTTGGTGTATTTCCATAATAAAAACAATAATTAGGTAGGTTGAAATATGTGATTGTTAGGGGTTTTTTCTTATCCTCCTGGCCTGTCAGCCTGTAAAGCTCTTTCAGATGTGTTATGTGATATTGGGATTTACATTCAAACTTGACTGCTGTGAACATACTTCTACTGATGCCTCTGGACACATCCTCAGCGATGTTCCTGGAATCATTGGGGGTTTCGGGTCTTTCAACATCATACGCCCTCCTCCAGGTGACCCAGCTTGTGTCCAGATGGCTTGCTGCTCTGACTCCATGGCTCTCCTCTTTTGAGCCACAGACATCTTCAGGCTCTCTCAGCTGCTTCGGTGGTACTGCGGATGGTTCTTCTCAATAGCTCTGGTCGCAGGCTGGTGGCTGCAATGTGGCTGGGGAACTTCAGCTGCCGTACAAGGTCCACCAACAGCTGCCAGTCCCTTGCAGCGGTCAGGGTACCTGCTGATCTTCTCTTGCTGGGCTTCAGCTGCTCTCCAGTTCTGATAAAGGCGATGGCTTTCTTGGAGGGTCTGGACCGTTTTGCCCACTCAATTCCTGTGAGGATGGCTTCAGCGATGGTCTTCAGCATCTAAGGATGTACTCCAGGGTTTTGGACACTCCCCTCCATCTGGTGGTGTCTGACTGCAAGGTTTAAAAGGATCCTAACCCAGCTGGTCCTCGTGTGACCACTCCCACCAGCATCCTGTGACGCAGCTACGACTCTGCTTCCTGAACAGCTTTCTTTGCCCTCCAATTCCTGCCAGTCCACATCTGGATCTCAGCTTTCGCCACCTTTGGATCACTTGAGTCCCAGTACTGCACCACTTCTCCGGCTCTTGTCTCCTTGAATTCCTCTTCCAAGGATTTGAAGGCCGGTTGCAGTTTGTTTTGTCCGTAGGGTGCGATGCTGCTTAGGCTCTTTGGCAGTCCCAGCCATCTCCTAAGGTGGTTGCTGATCCTCCTCTCCAAGGTCTCCACTGTTGAGAGTAGGACTACATAGACAAGGAGGGGCCAAAGGATTCTGGGAAGAATGCCATGCTGGTAGATCCAGGCTTCGAACCTTCCAGGCAGGCCTGATTTGTCCACAGCTTTCAGCCAGCCATCCAGCTCAGCACAGGTTGCCTGGATGGAGCTTGTGTCCCTTGGAGAGCTGTCAAAAACCTTACCCAAACTCTTGACTGGCTTCTCTGTGATGGTTGGGATGGCTGTGCCTGCGATGTTAAACCGGAACTTGTCCTCCACCTCACCTTTCCTCAGCACCATGGATCTTGATTTGGCTGGTTTGAACACTCCACCTGCTTTTCGAGCCCCTGCAGAATCCACCTACATTAGTTTTGTTGTTATAAGCTACTGGATGACTTGAATTTCCTTTGGGGTTAATAAAGTATCTACCTATCTATCTATTACAAGACAACTGCATCCATCTTTTAAAATCATCATACACTGACTACAGTCTTTAAAAAGGACAAAATCTGCAGCACACAAATTACTTTCCTGCACTGAGCTATATTTATTTGTTTACATAAACCTGACACTGTATTTTCATTTTGTATTTTTACTTTGGGAGCAATCTGGGAAACGTCCAAAGACGTATCTCAAAGCACGTTCTACATGTATAACTGTCTACGTATCAAATGAACTTTTGAATCCCGGGAGAATCGAGCGGTATTTTTGGTTTATCTCTAAAGCCATGCGGTGTGTATATTTGAACGCTAGGGATCAGTGTTGTATAATTTCTGACAGAGCTTACGTTCAGCCTCCCAAATGTGGCTTTAATTATTAGACGTGGTCTCAAAAGAGAAAGTGACGTCATGTGACACAGTATTAGGACCACTGTTGGACAAATAAGACAGTATACGTTTTCGAAAATAAAGTTGCAATATTTTGAGGAAAACATTGAAATGTTGGGAGAGTTGATATTTTGAGGGGAAAATGGGAATCTGTAAGGCTTGGAATGAAAGATATGGAGGTTTTACCATACAGGTTTCTAAAATAAGGAAAAAACTGAAAGGTTCAACGGTAGACACATTTGTCAAGATTACAGTTATAATAAATTACAGGATAACAATAGAGCACCTGTACCATTTCTGTCAATGTAGACACCCATACTGATGTACATTTATTGTCACTCAAACATCACAACAATATGTCATGGTAGAATGTCTCATTCCAAAATTATTTCCTTTCCACTGGCTGTTGGGACATACAGCATAGTGGAGATACTTTTTCATCCCTACAAAATTTGTGCGGTCAAGCACTAATTTAAGCTCTGGCTTCGTGGTTGGCATTCCAATTCATCCCAAAGGTGTTGGATAGGGTCCAGGTCAGGCCATTGGGCAGCCCACTCAAGAGCATCCACAGCAAAATCTGCCATTACTGTACAGATGTTGCCGTGCCACGTTCAAACAGGCGGTCTGCCATAAACATGCACCATAAACCATTAAGCACATTATTGACCAAATTTAGGTCAGAAAGAAACTGCAACAAAACTTTCGTATTCTTGACATCCAATTGAGTTGGATATCTATGAGAATATCTGTTTCGTTTGGAATTTGTAATGTAATATCTTAATATTCTCCCACTTCATCTCCTCTCCTGTTTGACTTCGCTTTCTCAATTGACGCGTAAATTAGTACCACTATTTCCCATTCCCACCGGTAGTACGCGAACGTGCCACAGCTCGCTCTACACCGGCTGACTGTGGCCTGACCCGCCCCGAATTTTTAGCGAACATGGAGCTGCTCCAATCACCGGCGTGCACGGCTGAATAGCGGCCAATGGTGTGCCAGAGTATAACCTGATGGGCGGGGATTTTGTGCAGCAGGCTTCTGTGTGCCTCGCTAACAATAGCCTGGGATTGGCAAATTTACGGTTCAAAGAATAACCAGGAGGGCGACAGAGCAGAGCTAGTCCAGCCGAGAGGAGAGACACTTGACTGGATACATGCGACACTGTGTCCCGGGGACGGACATTATCACCCATCAGCCAAGGAATTACATTTAACCAGACTAGTGGTAAGTAGCCATCCCTCCTTATTCCTTTATGTGTTTTCCCCGTTAATTCCCATTCATTTCCATTCTCAGCCAAGCATGGTGTGGGATTTGGAGGCTCGTTTGGCCGTGAACAGGAGGGGGTTAATGGTTACTGTAGGCTGGGAGCTGGAGCACCCTATTATTCCCCATATTCTCCCATCTACCTCCACACATCCCCGCCCCGTAGCACACAGGGCCACCAGCCGACTCACAGTGGACCTGAGGCGGCTATGGAGAGCTTACAATGAACACTGGTAGAAGGTGTGTTGTGGTATTTCGAGTCAAACATCATCAAGTTTCATTTAAAATTCTGATGAATATATAAAAATACGAGGATGCATTTTGTAGAAATCCTTGTGATATTCGACACACGTAGAATATAGAGGATTTAAATGTAAAGTAGTTATTCTAATAGATGTTGGGATGTTTTAGAATGACAGCATCTTGTCTGTTCTCTATTTTTTTAATGTGGTATACCCGATTGTTAGGGGCGAAGCAGATTCGAACATATTTCAAGATTAAGTGAGCTTTAAGTCAAGGAATGACTCAGGTGTTGAGTACATGTGCTCTGTTTAAGTACAATTATACGTTAATATTTACATTTCTAAATATATTACCACAACTAAATTTCAGATATAATTGCTGGTTGCTTGACAAATTTACATTTTACATTCGCTGTGAGATTAATGTGGCTGTTGTCGGGTAAAAACCTGTCAAAGAGGGGCTGCATTATATGGAGAAAAACTGCAATAACTTGTTGGAAACTCACCCCAATTTCTCTCGAGCTCTGCTCTCATCCTTTAGTTAACCTCATTGACTTTATTAATTTGATTCATTTTATGGCATAAGATACTTCATAAAAATGTAGCCTAAGACATTGCTCAGGCTTTACCTAACCCACACTTTTGAAAAACATCACCATGTTAAAGCAGAGACTGTTTAAGGAGTTTTGAGCGTTTTCTCATCACATACAGAGCCAATCCCCTAACTATTTATCTGAAAGGAGACTAAAATTTCCACTAATTATTGATTAAAGTGGTAATCCATAATATTTCTTATTAATTAAAAACCTATAAATTTTCCATTGCATTTTTATTGTAAAAGTCATTTGACTGATTTTTCATCTTAACACACATCTCTGTACAGGATTTTTGAAACATAAATAGTGTCTGATCTGGCAATCCTGGACCTCTGATGCACACAGCCTGTGTCACATGACAATTCTGTATGAGGGAGTATTACAATGGCTGGTTAGTGGTGTCCAGTTTGCAAAACAAAAATAAAAAAGACAACAGGAGCAGAAAAAGGTATTGTCTCCACAGTTAAAAACATGAGTATCCTTAAAGCGACTGTCATCTAACAGGTGCTGAAAATTGAGTGCTGGCAGATTGCACTGCTATCATCAACTCACTGCAACAGCTACATTTAGTTACAGTTGATACAAATATGTTCAGTGTTGCCTCAAAAGATGTTTTCCAACGACATTATACTCAGCAATATCTGTAAAGTTGGCACACATGTGTAGCAGTATAGCAGTATGTAGCCTGAAATTAGAATTTTATGACAAAATTCATTATGAAGTACAACATTCCTCAGTCACATGAGTAGAAGAAGGGTACTTAATGTGCTAATGCAGTTACCAGTTTGGAAAGGTCCTTTGAGATGCTCCCCTCTCACAACAGTTCACAGCTTGCGCAAAATTTCCCCTTAATGTGTAGTGACTGGGAGAATATTGTGAAGATATACATACAGTACATACAGGGCATGTCAAGAAAAACAGCACCCAGAGGAAGTGTCACTTTACATCACATTACACTGTTCTGTCTGGGAATGGAGAAGATCCATATAGTGTTCGTTATGGGGTGCATAACATGTGATTGTGCGGTTGAAGTATGAACTCTTATCAATCTGGGAAGTGAGTACCAAATATCTCTAGAATGCCTCAACTTTATTTCAATGACCCAGTTCCAACGTAAATGATCAGACAACGATGACATGTTGTAAAGTTGCCGGAGTATCACTTGAAGTAAAGTATACTTCCACCATTGTCTTCCGGTATCAACCTCAAAAATACCTCTGGAGTGATTCATCATGCCCAGTCCTTACTGAACCCAAAGCTCTTTGCTACATTCCAGGAATAAACAAACAGTCTGCTCTTTAATGTCTGAAATAATGCTTTAAGTTCATTTCTGAGCCGGGGTGAAGTGAGGTTAAGCATATAAGCCAATAAAGCAGTCAAGCTTGCACCGTCTCTAAACCAAAGTGGTAAACAAAATCAACTCTTTACTTTGTTGAACATGCTGAAACGTGAGCCTGTGACCTCAAACTGCTTTTCTGCTGATTTAAGTCTCCCAACAATATTAAATTTTCTTAATCTCCCTAAAGTTTCTCCTTTTTCTATTGTTGTCCTTGAACAAGAATCCTCTGTACATGTGCTCCAGCTCTTATTTCCACACAGCTCAGCAGAAAACCCCAGATCCCAGACACTTCATTCAGCCGGTCGGTGTTTATGGGCATG
>OMNV01012373.1:27290-44014 GCA_900303265.1 Brotula barbata
TGTATATGCTTGGTCGCACTGACTACAGACGTCCAACTCTGACTTTGCATTTTCAACACCAGATTTGGCAGTCTAGTTTCTTGCTCCTTACTCAGCATCAACCCTACAAACTCACCGTTTCTAGGTCAGACCGCTCACTGCTTGCTCAATTTTGATGTGGTGTTTTCCTTTTAGCACCTGGGCTGCGACAAATTGTCAACATTATCGACAATGTCTTAATCCAGAGTCAGCATTAGACAAGACAAAACAGATTATTGAGACACAGATAGATCCATAGGTCGTTTGTTAATGCTGATGTTCAAATTGGTTAGCCAAGCCCATTTGAATGGCTTGAGATGACACAAGCTAGCATGCTAATGCTAGTGAAGGCCTTTGATGTTTCAAAAATGGTAAGATGACCAACAATGATGACAAAAGTAGTAGACAACCGTTATTTGTAACCATTGTGACAAATATGTGTAAAACCTACACACTCATACAAATAATTTAGATTTGGAAAATAACTTTCATTAACTTTTAAGAAAGCTCCATCCCATTGCATCGTGGGATTTCATTATTATTTGAAACACCAGACGTTACCCTCAAAATTGCTAAAATGAATGTTCAGCTTCATTTTTTTATATTATGTTATGTGTTTTCCATAATCCAACTGTGTCAATTTATATATTTGGAATCTATTTTTATACTAAAAGAAAGGAAAATATTTCAAACTATTTATTTAACCCAATTTTTATGTCCTCCTGCCTGTCTGTCTGTCTGTCTTCCTGTGTTTTATGCTGCGTCTCTCTGGCTGTGCCCTTTGCTCAGAGCGGTAATAATCTCGCTCTCATTTAAATCAATGATTTCCTGCATGATGAAAACAGCGGGCAAATGAGCAAAGCTGATGGCGCTTTCCAAAACAGTTTAATGCTGCTAACAGACAGATGTGTGTCAGGTGAAATCCTAGTTTTAGGTCATGAAGCCCACTTAAAACTATTTGTTGTTATAATATTGCTATTGTGCAACTGTCTGCATTCGGCGCTGCACTTTGTACTGATGTTACCACAACTTGGAAATCTGTCCATTACAGTTTGGGACCGTGGTCAGTCTACATTTTTCATTATGGTGAAAATGTGTACAGCCGTATGACTGTCTACCATAAAACAAAAGTTACCGCAGTAGCCAAACAGCAGCATCAGAAGCACATATATGACGGGTTTCCTTGACTCTTGGCCTCACCGTGACGCAAAGTTTTCATTCTGTGGGTGTGTTTATGGGTCGACACAGAGCCAGAGCTTGAATTGAGCCTTTGGACGTGTGGGAGAAGGGCGGTGAATTGTAAAATATTTTTGCCTTTGCTAACTTGTCTGGGCCTCCCATCCTACACTATATAACCACACTGGAATTTGTCAGCTGCTGGTGGCATTAGTTGGTGGTGTGTCGTGCATCAGGAGTTTGTTTTTGGATATCGTCCTTGTTTCCATTTCCCAGAATGCTGTGGTTGAGTTTTTAAGTGGCTGAGCTTTACTCATCTTGAAGAGGGCTGAAACTGTAAAAGCTCCGGATGATGTAAGTGGTCAGTTTTGGCTACTGTTGTAGCAACCTTAGACTATTTGAAGCAGGCTTTGCTATGAAAACGGGATGGAGAAAGTGACAAATCATGGAGGCTTGTGTAGCAAAATGTTGTTTACTTAACTTAGGTGCGAGGACTGCCTCCAAGTTACAGTAGGTAGCGATATGTGGCGTCTATTTTGCTTCTCTAATTGGCAAGGAAGCAGAAAAGCTGTTGTATAGTTTACTGCTCAGCTAATGCATGGAGAAATCTTACCTTATTTAATACCTAAGAAGATACCAAAACAGGACAGAGGTCTTGTTGGTTGCAGGCAATAGGGTGCAAAGACGAGAATGGACTTTTGCGTAGGGCTCCATGCTACAGAGAATAATTATATGATGTTGGATAATGTCATCACGAAGCCTCTTCAATTTTATACACTGTAAGTACAGAGTATAATGTCTGACTGACGATCCACCCATCCATCCTTTATTTATAATATGTTTATCCACGTTGGGATCCCAGCAGGGTTGGAGCGTATCCCAGCAGGCAAACGCAGATGTGTAGTGGTATCTAGGTAGCAGGTAATCTGTCACTGACTAAGGACAGCAGGAAAAGTTCAATGTTGGTCTAAATCCTTTAGAGTGTTTTCACATACTTTTTTCTCTCTGTTGTGCAATTGATCTTTTTTACATTTTTGTCCACAAGGTCATTCCATGCCTTTTGTTTCCCATGACAACTTGTTGCTCGAGGGAGGAAGGCTAGGGGGTGTTAAGTAGAACTGCAACAAACGTTTAAACATTTATTTCCGTAATCGAGCAATGTAGAGACTGGAGCAATTAATCAACTAATTGGGCAGTTAATGCAAAGATTAATCAATAGTTCTAAAAAAGGTTTCTACAGTAAGGTATTTTTTTAAGATGAGGTATAGTGTAATGTATTTTCATTTGTACTAGTGTGTAGTTTTTACACATTTTGTCATAATCATTACAAGTTGAGTGATGTTTGGTGATGGTGTTTGTTAGCATTAGCGTGGTAGCCTGTTGGTCCTCTCGAGCCATTCAAATGGGCTGGGCTAGCTAATGCCAGCGCTAGCATCAGTGAACGATCTCTCGTTCTATCTCCGTCTCAGTACTCTCTGTATAACAGTGACTTTGGCTTAAAAGGCAGTTAAACAGTGGACTGCATTGACAGTCCGAGGGAAATCAGCTCCTGTCTGGCAGTCCCAGCCTCTTTGACGACTCCTTAAATTTCTCTTTGTCTCTCTGACATTGGTAAAGGACTCTGATGGAGAATACACACAAATAAACATTGATTGCTCCATTAGTAATCAAAATCGTTATTGACAGCTGCAAAGTAATTTCAAGTCAGTACTGGACTGAACCAGTTAAAATGTTTATCTTATGCCGAAAAATGTATTGCTATTAAGTAAAGTGGCAAACGACCCGTCAAAATGTGAATAATGTATAATCTGTCTGCCAGGAAGACTGCTGAGCCCACTGACCGCTGTGTCTGTGTGGACAGCAGAAAACTCAGAGCACTCTCCGCTCTCTTTGTGAAACAGGCTGAATGTCTGTATCAGGATGAAAGCTGCAGTCTTGAATTGATTTTCCTTTCTCTGTAAATTCTTCTCCCTCCTCCGTGTTGAAGATAGGTGAACGAGAGGGTGAAGGTGGAATCGTGAGCTGCAGACGTTGTGGTGCAGGATGAGAGAGAGATGAGCCCTAATTGTATGTGTAATTATGATCTGGACAAAGCAGGAAAACATTGAGCGATATTACTATTTTAATTTCTTTGAAGGAGGCCTCCTATGCTTTTACCGGTGGAGTTCTACTGATGGATAACATCAGTGTAAGTTAATGTGTTCTCTATCAGCACTAATGGGCATGAGAACTCTGACTGTATTGGCAGAGTAAGAAGCTCTTGCTCTTTGAGTTATGACAGGGTGTCATGACCTAAAACCTAGTAAAACTAGTGTTTACCTTTAAATGAAATGGATTTACAACAAAGGAGAAGCTCCACATTTGGCCTTTATCTCCACAGTGAGCTCCTCCTCTAAAAGCCTCTTTCCACTGCTGGTAAATTCTACCTGAGCAGATCCAGACTAGCTCCTATGTGGCCTCTTGGCGTGGCTGGTGTTTCCATACAAGGAGGAACCTCCCGGGAGAGGGCGGGCTCATGTCAGTGACGTGAAAAGGAAAGCAATCAGAAGCTTTGGCAATCAAAGTTTTAGCAAACATGTGGCTCATCATTGTTAGTTACACATTATTTATACACTAGTTTGTAGCACCTAAATCATGTTGTTTCACTCTGCAGTACATCAAACACACAATCCACCATGGCATTGTAACGTTTTTCAATCATCAGTGAAATGTGCACTACCTTATATTGTAGAATTTGTGTTCTGACTACATAACAATGAGTGCATGGACATCAAAAGCAACAACCAGAATACACTGTATATATATTTTTAGAAGCTGGTCAAACAAGTACTAAACTGTCCTTGGATGCTGTTTGATTCTTTTTGCTTCTCTTGATATGTTGAGCTAAGCAAAATTAGAAGCTATTTGTAGTACCTACTAGGGATTTACATTAAATAGCCCCTTGTGTATATTACGTGTAATCTTCCAGATAGACAGGATGGAAGGAAGGAAGCAAGCACTCAGATAAAGATAAAAAAAAACATAATAGTAATTGACATTTCAAGTCAAGAGCTGTCAGTTTTTGCATCTATTCACAATTCAAATATAGCCAAACACATTTGCACTCCAAAATACACAAATGTGACTCTACATTTAAAATAGAAATGATAAGAATACATAAATAATGGTACTTGGAAGAAATGGTGATGGAAACTCATTTATCTGATTTTGGATTTTCTCATGAGAAAATACCAGTGAGGCCTGCCAATAGTCAAGTTATGTTCAAGGACGTGTGTGTGTGTGTGTGTGTGTGTCTTTGTGTCTTTGTGTGTCTTTGTGTGTCTTTGTGTGTCTGTGTGTTTCTGTGTGTGTCTGTGTGTGCCATATGGTTTAGGAACCACCCACACACTGGTACCATCCACACCTTCCTGACAAACACTATCCCTTGTTCTTAATCTACACTCTCACTATCAAACGATAGAAGTAAAGCTGCAACTAAGATTATTTCGAAAATTAACTAATCTTGTGATTATTGGAGCTATTAATGGTCTAATCAGGTGATTGTTGAAACAGTTCATCAATAGCTCTTTATCTACTATTCAGCCTGGTTGTATTAGGCGTGTGCTTAACTAAACTAAAGATAAGAACCTGAAAGTATCTGTAGGAAATACCTTTTATTTACCTTTACTGAAATACAAGATACAAAAATACTTGAGGATTATATTATGGCTCTCAAAAACTGTTTGACCCTCTTTTTAGATAATAAATGAGTAGATAAAACTACGCAGCAGTATTAGGAAGACAGATACACGAGGCATAACATGATGTATTTGAACTTTAATGTTAGAGGTTTTTGAAGACAGGGATAGGTGTTTCATAGGAATATAAAGAAATCCCACAATGCAATGAGGCACAGTCATTGTAAGTTATTTTCAAATTAATGACTTCTACTAGTGTGTAGCTTTTATGTTTTCATAATAATAATTACAAATAAAGGTACTCCACAGCATTAGCATGCTAGCTTGTTCAAAATTTTGTGTTAAATTGGCCGAACTACTTAATGCTAATGCTAGCACTAGCCAACAATAGGTCTTGTCTTGTCTAATGCTGATCTGTGTTTAAAATGCAGCCTAGTTAGACAGCCGACGACATGAACGGTAGGAAGGAAGGCGAATCAGCTCATCTGTTTGTTCGTCTTTTGTTCCGACCCGCCTCTCTGGCTGCAGCGCTCGTCTGGGTAAAACGCACCACGCATTGCTTCAGTTCACTTCAGACGACGATTCAACAATGAAAATAATTGTCAAGAATTTTTTATTGTTGACATTTTCAGTACTGTTATTGTTATTATTATTACTATTTATTGCAGCAGCTCTACATGGAAATGAATAGGAGAGAAACAAAGAGAGAAATTAATCATAAATGGTAAAAATGGAAAGCTGGGAGTGAAAGTAGAGGCACTATTTTGAGAAAGGATGCGTGTCACACAATCCACTGTGATTTATCAGGCAACTATGGGAATGTGTGGGTGTGTGTGTGTGTGTGTGTGTGTGTGTGTGTATGTGAGTGTGAGAATGTTTCAGTGCTGAAGTATTGCATTCACACCCTGCAGCCTTGGCCGCATAGAGAGATATTGGAAGACTATTCAGATTATGCATTACATCACTGCACAATGACATAGGTGGTTTTTGTTGGGCTGCGTGTGTGTGTGTGTTGGGATTTGTGTGGGTGTGTTCAACACATGGTGACCGAGATGACCTGTGTGTTAGCTGCTGATGATTATACAAACACTTAAACATTCCGACTCACGGGTTCGTTTGTGAGTAGTGTGTACAGCCTCGTGTTCTCTGAAGGTTTTCCTGTACCTGTCCTTACTCCAGTACTTCAACTATTACAACTCCCTGTGTCTGATGTACTGTTCACACTAACGGCAACATTCACCGAGCACATTTGGCTCTTTTTTTTGGTGCCAATGAGTGAAATAGCACTTCTTTGTATTTACTAAGGGGCTGTGCTGCAGTTTTCGTACCTGCCAAATGACACATAAGCGTCTATGTTCTGAACTGGGTGTTTGGGCTCATGCTTTATGTGTTTGGGGGTGTTCCTCATGTATCACAACAAAGCTATGGGAGGAAGGATTAGAGAGTCTTATAAATACACAGTAGAAGTGATATATGATTGCTGCGACCTGGAAGCAGCAGGAGTAAACTCTTTAATGCTAATTAAAAACAGTTTGATCATGCAAGGAGAGACCTAAACTACTGTTGTGCTAATTTGCATCATTAGGAGGAATTGCAGCGATGCAAAAATCGAATGTCCCTGCTGGAGAATTTAGGAAACTGAGCTTCCAGGATACAATCTCCAGACTGAATAAATCTGAAGGAGCTGGCCAGGCGTTTCCGTGCCGTTTTCTTTCGAATTCGCTGACATTACATTTGTGGACACAGACAATAGTAAACAGAACCATCTCCGTTGACTGGGCATTTGGTTCGATCCATTTTACAGTAGTGTAGTTTCTTTCCGTGTCTCGTCCCTTTGGGAAGACGGTTATGCCGTTCCGGAATCATCCTGAGGACCACATGAGCACACGGAGGAAACAAATGTTCATGTGTTAAATCAGAGCGAAAACAGCTAAACCACATCGCTTTCTCCTCTTCCTCACTCTGGAGGACAGAGATCTTTTTCACACCTAATGGCGTCTTCAGAAGTATCTGGTCTAGTATGAATGTGGCCCCCATCCATTTTTCTAATCCTCTTAATCCTGGTCAGGGTCGCAGCCTGAGCCATAATAAACTAACATTTCCAAACATCCAAACACTCCTCCCTCCCTTTTTATCTCTCTCTTCTTCTTCTCTTGTCCTTCTCCACCTTGTCTCACTCCCTCCTTTCCCACAGTCCCTCTGACGTAACCAGTGAAGCAGCACTAACACTATCAGCTATAAATATCCTGTCATCTTTCTCTCCATGAAAAAAGGAAGTCCCTCATCCTCTGGGCTTCATTACTTGTTATTTTTCTGTCTGCTTTTTTTTTTGCTTTCCTTTTGACAAAAAGACATTAGAACAGTAGCACACATGCTCAATTAAAAAACAACATTTACACTCAATCACATTTTTACCTTTAATCTTAGTGGGGACTTAAAACCTTTGAGTGCATGAAAATGTACAAATTATTTTGGTTTGTTTATGCAAGCCATTCTGTGCTCACTCTCTCTCTCACTGTGTGTGTATGTGCCATTGTCACACTTGTTTCTTGTTTCAAGTCTCCACCTCAGACCATTTATCTAGTTATTTCTCTCTCTTTTGCTTTCTCTTTTCATAACATTTACCCTATAGTGTAATGGATGAATTACATTAGTGTTGATTTTTATGTTTTGTCTATTTAGCAGCATATCTGGAAAAGCTGCCCATTAGGTTTAAGTGAAATTAGATGGAGAGTTGAATCGTGTGCCAAAGGAGGACAGTTTACTTTTGCTTGGACATCTCTGTACAATAGACCATTTACAAACCATTTATTGGTCCTTTAAATTTTATGTTTTGGAAACAAATATCATCTGTTGTTGACTTTGTATTTGGTTGTTTGTGGAAATTGAAGAAATAGATGTGGGATACTTGGACGTTTACATTCCTGAATAGACTGATTTCACTGTGACGTTGTAGTGTTCCAAAACCTTTGAAGCTTTGACGCTTTGTGTGTGCGTGTGTGTGTATTGGGGGTTATTTCGTAACAGCAAGGTGTGAATGTAAAGTGTGAATGTGAGGACAGCTGCAGGCCATAGACTCTCACCTCCTGCCCCCCATCTGTCTGTCCTCGTCCTCTCTCCTTTACCCTTCATCTGTTCAGCTTTGTCACTCCTCCTCTTTGACAAACACACTCACGATCCCAGACACACTGTTGTCACACAAACACTCAAACAGCTTCCTCACCACTTGTGAGACAGCAGACTGCGATGGCATGTGGTCTCAATCTGTTTTGTCAGATGAGTTAGATTTCTTCTTATTTCTCCTCTCTGTTGTGTGTCATGATGAAGTGGAACAGAACAAACCTGAGTGTGAAATGGTTGTATAAACATGAGTTGATGAAAAGTTTCTAAGAATTCTCTCTGTCTCTCTCGCCCTCAGTCATCTCTTTGCCGTTCTGTGAGAGGAGTGAACCCAGACAGGACAAAAACAGGTGAGCTCGGCATCTTTATCACCTTCCTCCTTAACTCTGTTGCTTGTGGGTTTGGTTCTGCTGTGGCAGGAATATGTACTGACCTACTCGGTGAGGGTTGCAGTTTGTGGAGCAGCTTTTACTTTTCCGGATGTTTGTTTTCATCGTTGTGAAACACAGTATGGTAGTAATGCAATACTTTGTTCGGACATCCGGGCACATCTTCATCATCGTCACCATGAGTTGAGCTAATGCAGCTAACTTCGCTGCAGCTATGCGGTGTCCACTGACAGCAGCACAAATGTAGACGTGCTTAATGACCGTGAAGTGGTTCTCCTCCTTCAATGAGGAGATACAAGTCGTAGCTGCAACAAAAGTGCCGTATTCTTCCATAAAACGACTTTTTGTCACTGGCCTTCTTATCAATTGAGGCTACGTCCACAATAAGCAGAATAAATCTGAAAACACATTTTTGTCTCAGTTTTGTCCTTCCATCCACACAGAACAGTGTTTTCATCCACTACAAAGAAACGCTCTCTCCAGAGTTGATACATTTGAAACATTTTTGTGTTGCAGAGTAGTTGAGGAAAACAAGAGTTTCGAAAAGCTGAGGTATGATTGTCCTGTGATCCCGTCATGTGTTCCAGAATTGGACCAAAATAAGGGGCGACATGGTAAAAATGTCTGTCTAAAAATTGTCTACTTTCACTCTGTCACTAGCATCAGCCTAAATCTTAATCCCAGCGAATAAATATTTGTTTTAAAAGTTCCCAGGCACATCCAACCAATACTTTACACACACACATCCTTACTTTCTCTCTCCTCGGCTCTGCTGCAGCGTGCTGCTCGCCAGATCATCTATCATAATAAATCAATTCTTCCAAAACCTTTAAAGGTGCAGAGCATCAGTGGGCAGCGCTGTGGTTCACTGGGAACCACAGAGTTTTATGTTATGTAAGTCGACTGTAATGGATTCTGCTTCTCTGGAACGATGGCTCCCAGCATGCACCAGGGCCTCCATTATTTATGAGGTTGCCATGGTAATGGAGCTGGGGAGGGGCGGAGTCTGACAGCTGGTACAGCGCAGATTGAGACACCTGTGTGTGTGTGTGTGTGTGTGTGTATGTGTTGTGTGTGGGGGGTTCTTCGTGCCTAAGGGTGGAGCTAGTCAGAGAGGCCCTTCTATAGATGTCTATGTACAGCCTATGTATGTTTTTAATATATAACAACTGTACTGTATATATTCTGTCTGGGTAGTATTGATGATGATCTCTGTTATTCTTGGGTCATTTATCATAGTCAGAGAAGTGTGTGTGCTTAATACAGATCATATGAGGAGAGTAGCTGAGCGGTGAGATCACTAACATGACCTCGCCTACCACAATTTACTTTGAATTAGAGTTAGTGTGTGTGTGTGTGTGTGTGTGTATCTGTCTGTCTGTGTGTGTGCATTTGTGGTCACACTTGTATTTTAAAAAACTCTTGTTAAACTAAACTAAATCCAATGCAGTTTTATTATGAAAGGAATAGATCAGTGGGATTTATGTTCATGCTAGAACAGGAACGTATAAAGGATATTAATTCAGGCAGAAAAAAACATCAAGTACTTACAGAAAATAAGTTTTACATACCAGACATTAAACACCACCTCTTGTTTGCTTCCTACCAACGTGCAAAAGTTTTAGATATTGATGAGTCAACTTGTGGAAGACAACTGTAACATAGAGTTGTTAATCATATTTACTTTGCTACGTTAGGTGTGATGTTATATAAGTGTTATATTTTCTCAACTCCTTAATCCAGTAGACGCACGATGAGTGCTGAATAGAAGAAATGGCTCTAAATTGATTAAAAAACAAAAAATAAAGCAAAACAGCAGCTGCAGTGGCCTAAGATTTACCTTTTACCTAACGGTAACCTGGTGCATATTTATTTAGTGTGTGTGTGTGTGTGTGTGTGTGTGTGGTGTTGTAGCTCTGGATCCAGGTGTGTGTAACATGAAGCTGATGGATTATGTGTGCGTGTGTGGTGTTCTGTCTCCGGGCTGAGGTGACATCCTTTTTAGCTTTTGAGTGTCACGTTACACACAGGCACAAAGGCACACAAGGCTCAGGCTTACCTTTTAAAAAAAAAAAAAAAAAAGTCAAATCTAACACCTTAAGGCATTCCTACACTCCAGACATAAATATAACAATACGTCATGAACATATGCACATCCTGCATAATTCATATACATAATACATCCACAAACGCTCATCACACAAACACGGCAGGCTGTGGTGTGGTTCCACTGCCTGCTCCCTCCCTTTTCTTTATCCCTCTGTTTGTCTGTCTCTCTCTCTCTCTCTCTCTCTCTCTCTCACTTTATCCTTCTTTATGGCGCTCTCTCCTGCTGGTCTTCCTGGTCTCCTTTTTTTTTTTTTTTTTTTCCTCTATCTTTCTTCTTTTCATGCTTTACTGTTTGAATCAAAGCGTTGACAGATTCCTCTCTCACATGCATAGCGCACACACACAGAAGCGCACACACACATTCACATGATGAATAGCTGTAAAATCAAAACTGTCCAGCCAGATTACATGGACTGTGAGCTGATGAGAAGCGGAAAGCACAAAGACTAAAAGTGGAGGCGAGGCAGAGAAAGAAGTTATCGGTCGTTCTTTACTCAAAACTTTATTTAGCCTTTGCCATTTACGATTTAATACCGATTTATTATTCAACTTTTATGTCTATTTTCACATCGTAGTTACATGTTAAGATTGATCATGAAGTTCACCGCCCAGTGATGTCACTGCAGTGCATCGTCAGCCTCGGCTTTTAATCTGAAAAATAACATTATCTTTATCTCTTACTGTGAATAGAATTAAAGCTTTAATGTCGACCTCTGGTTGTTCAAATCCACACTGAAGATCTTTTCCGTTAGAACTTAAGACTTGAACGATGAAGACACTGAACACTAATTTGTTACTTGCTCATGTTGGTACACAAACAAATTTGAGCCCTAACACACTGTCGCAGAACTAATAACAGGTAGATGCACGCATAACAGGAAACTCCCCCTACTGACTTGGGCTAATAATACACTTCACTACATACACACTAACGCTCGCAGCCAAGAACAGTGAGTGCCGATCTGATCAGCCAAGCTGAGCTTGACAATAAATTTTGAGGAATCCGGCCCAGCCTGTGGTGAACGGACGTGTCCTGTTGGGGTTGGACCAAAATGTCAAGCTGAAGGGCATGAACATATCCAAGACCGTATTGCGTATTGCTCATATCCTGATCGGTCATCCCTCATCTCTGTCAGCTCCTGCAGATTTTCGGCTTTTATTACTGTAGACATACAGGAAACATAAATATGGGAGAAGTCTTTGGTCTCTGGTACGCCGTGCATATCAATTGACTTTTCCTGTCGCACACACACAGGTTGGAAAACCCACGTTCACACATAGCCAAACACCAAAAGAGTAATTTCTCATCTACAAAAACTGTTTCATAAATGTAAACAACACCAGTGAAATAAAATGTCATGGTGTAATAACATAAGCCCATTTTGAATATTTATTATTTTCTCCTGCTTCTGGTTGATCATTTATAGTATTTCAAGATCGTACATAGACAGACAAACAAATATTTCTTTGTCTCTCTCTCTCTCTCTCTCTCTCTCTCTCTCTCTCTCTCTCTCTCTCTCTCTCTCTCTCTCTGTCTGTCTGTCTGTCTCTGTCTGCTGGATGTTGATTTAGATAAATTCCTGTGATGGCACCTCTCTGTATCCAGGAGACACACACACACACACACAGTGAGTTGTACATTATGTGTCTTTTAGAGCCTCATTCCTCTGGGCTGCAATCTATTGGACATCGCCACTGATTTATCTTTACTGCAGTGTGTGTGTGTGCGTGTTTGTGTGTGCGAGAGCATATTCTCTTCTGTTGAGTGACCTGTGTATCTTTTGTATGATTGCTATATGTGTGATGCATCCATCATGTTTATGGATTTCATTATGCATTTCTCAAAGCTGTGTGAGTGTGTGTGTGTGTGTGTGTTTGTCCCAACTGCTCATTAGTTCCTAGACAGTGTTTATCATCATGTCATTCTTTTCATTCTTTCTTACATTGTACATATTTTGCTGTTTTGTTCTCCTTTTTATTTTAGTTTCCTCTTTGTCTTGTCATCACTGACATCTTCTTTCTCCCTTTCTTTCCTTCCTTTCCTCCTTCCTTCCTTCTTTTCTTCCTCCCTGCCTTCCTTCTCCTTTTATCTCTGGTATTTACTGTTGCTGCTCGTCTGCTCCCCTCCAAACCAACAGTCAATCGGTCACATGTAGAGAGTAACACAGCTGCTGAATTAGATTCCTGCTGCAATGTCACTGACAATGCCATCTTTATTTTAGGATTTAATGGTGCCACCAGACTCGAAAAACAAAAATCAGAAAGGTAAAAAACACTGCTACTTAATGAAATGAGGTTTTCTCTCTTTTACAGTCATTGTAGTCTTTCTGGGATGTGGGCAAGTGTTCACACCTTTCTTCCTGGAAGGTGCGAACATAACTTCCCGATATTTTACCTCTGCAGCTGTTCTGCTGCCCGTAAAGCCAATCAGGACTCGGTCAGCCAATCAATCAATCAAAGGCAGTGAGTCAACACTGAATAATCACTGCTGCATAGGTCTGGAAAGTATGTTCCTGAAGCACAGAGGGAGTTCTTACTCACCCTGTGTACTGGGGGGGCTAAGATTAGTGCATTGTGGAAATACGGACGCAAACACTCATTTTAGACAGATTAAAACTATTTAACACAGATTTCAGGAATTTGGGAGGAAATGCATCAAAAGCAGTCTTGAATTTGTGTACATTGTGTCTTGTGTTTTTATTGTCTCAAATTATTAACAACCGGAGAGCTTCACTCCCTCTCTGCTTGGGTGTGTGTGTGTATTGGTTGGCAGGACGCTTGCTGCTGGTGAGGAGTGGAGAGTAGAGACACATGCTCAAAACACGGAAAAGCCACCGGGTTACATGCAACATGCAAGTAAATCATCAAAGGCACCAATGAAGTATAAAAAATATTCATCTTGTGTTTTGCTCATAGGCACTTTATTTATTGCAGCTTGTAAGTTTTGCAGTACGCAGTTTAAATTGATAACAACACAGTACGTAAGGGTGCCAAAAATCTCTATTTTAATGAGTCTGTTTTCACTCAGTGTGCATATCAGTCCCATTTATGCACTGCAAAGTCATCATTATAGCTCCCTAAATAAAACATCATGGAAATTTGGATAATATAGTCTGTCCCCTCTAAAGGAGACTTCAGAACTACTGCCAGTCCCTGTGGCGTGTGTGTTTGTGTGTTTATACACGACAGAGCTGAGACATCAGGTGTCTCAGTGGGGGGTCTAAATGTGACCTTGTACTTTATGTCATTATTGATTTTCAGGTGTGTGTGTATTTGCCGGCTCCTCGTGGGATTTTGTCAAGAAACGTGCGTTTATTCTAACGGTGGCTCCAACCCGGAGTCTGTGCTGTTTGTGATTGCGACTCATTCCGTTCCATTCATGGCAAAAGGCATTAAGACAATGAATCTCTTGCTTTTCTCCAACGTCACGTCAAGTCCGTGTTCAGACAGATAATTAGATTAGTAGGAGTAGCAGATTTAGATTATGTGAATCAGCTCATTCACACAGTCAATCATTAATCTCAGTGTGACAGTCTCGGCAAGTTTCCACAGCACAACACGTGATCGAAATCAAACTCGGATGAACACACGTCCCAGAATTGCTCGTGAGTTTCTTCTATTTAATCTCTAATCTTTCCCCACGCTGCTAAAACCACAACATCACCAAAGATCATGGCATGTCAGAGAGAGACCACACAGTCGTATTAACTCCATTCCTAATGTGGATCTCTGCCGGAGTAATGTGCATGTAAACATACTTGCTTTCCACATGCAAAAATAAAAAGATGACACACGCACACACACACAGGCACACACTGCAGACAAAGAAATACCCTCGTGCCACACCCAACACCGTTTCACCTTTGATAATTTAACTCTGGGACTTCCAGTGCTTCATAGAACACACACCCACACACACACACACATTTCTGACTCATGATCGGTTGCTTCACTGTTTCCATACCTCTTAACCATTCTTTGTTGGTGTACATTACATTTCATTTTTTACGATGGACTAAATTATATTTCCTGTTCCGTCGTGGCCCAGAGGATTGTTTTGTGAGGAGATAATTTCCCCATGCGATCGTTTAAGCGTTATGCTTTTATTTGTACGAGCCATTAGATATCTGCGTTGAATTAGCCCGCGCTCAGTTGAACTTTGTAATTAAAACCGAGCCCATTAATGCGAGGAATAGCATGAGACGAGCCTTTTTCTTCGGCTGTGTCAGTTCAGATTCTTTCTGCCTTATTACAGAAAAAACACACTTGGGCTGGGTCGTTTGTGGTCATTTTGAAGTATTGAATCAGACAAATTTAATGGAAATATTAGATTACAATTCATAAAGCGGAATGGTTTTACACTTAGCAGGGCTGTCACTATCAATTATTTTGATCTGAAATTAATGTACCGATAATTTTGATTACTACTTGAGTACTTATGTTTGTATATGGACATTAGAGTCGGTTTCTTTCTCCAAGAGAGACAAGAAGGAGAAATTTAATATACAAATTTCAGCCAATGATAATTTGAAGACATTGTGTGTGAAAGATGTGCTACATTTTCATTGGTTGTTCTCTAGTGATCAGAAAGAGCGTACAGTTCACATCTACACATGAACTACTACCACTACTACTAACTTGTCTGCAGTACAACTGTTTTATTGTCTTATTGCGTTCTGCCGTTGTACAGACGACTGCAGACGTTAGCTTAGCTCCAGCCCAGCCTCATCATATTGTCTATCACAACGAATGAATCGTGACAGCCCTGGGGCGTAGTATATAAGATTAAATACTTAATGATGCTCTACATTAAATGAATATAATTAGTAATTCGTTGATTAGTGTATTATCAGCTTTCGGAATAAACGTGACTGGCATTTTAATCAGCGTAGGACAGGAAGTACGCCACGTGAGGAGATGCCTGATCACAAGACGGTGTATTGTTTACAAGCTGCTTCATCCAGGTATGTCACTCGGAGATTTATGCAGATTCAGTCCGACTGAGGTGTTTACATGAAGTGAGACAGAAGATCAGAGTACCATCCGAATGAAACATGCATGTGAAAATCCTGACTGTCACCTCGGGTAACTCCTGAAGGCAAGATGCTGAGGCGGGGCCGGACAGATGGTTGTATGGAGTAGCTTTTGTGTGTGTGTGTGTGTGTGTGTGTGTGTGTGTGTGTGTGTGTGTGGGGACGGGCGGAGGTTCATGAATGGGATGCCTTGTTAACAATAACCTGCATAATCAATGAGCTGCACAGACAGATAGCACGTCAGTCACATTCTGTAAGTGTGTGTTCTATGCTATTATTAAAATAGGCTGAACATTATGAAACTAGTGAGGCTGCGGTGCTGTTGCCTTTGAAGTGAACTCCCGGGGAGAGGAGGCAGGTGGTAGTTAACCGTACGGCACGGCAATCGTCCAATATTAGGAGTTCATGTTGGTGTCTGGGCCAACCTGACACAGCCTATATTGGACTACGTTTTAGTCCCTGTGAACTCTGACTATCCCAACCAAACAAAATCAAGATATATAGGTAAAGATCATTTGAAATGTCAAATGATTCATTACACGTTTATAAGAGCGAAGGTTAATGCATCTCGTAGTGTCTGTCGGTGCTGTGAGCAGCAAATAACCACACAGAGAGGTGTGAACACACAAGTGTCGCACCTCTAACAGGAGATAAAGGTGATAGAGGTGATTAGGCCTGAGAGCCTAAGCTGAACAGACAAGGGGAACACCCCGAAGCACAAAGGATTATGGGTAAAAGGAGGGTGTTTTTGACATCTGATAACAGATTATCTATTTTCTTCTCCTCACCTGTGCAGCTGATTTACCCTTGGGCAAGGCACTCTGTGTGTGTGTGTGTGTGTGTGTTTATATATATACCCCCTGCTAACATACAGTCTGTTACTTTGATGACTTGGACATGTATTCTATCACTTTTCTCTATTTTTACTTTTATTCTCTCTCTCTGTCAATCTGCTTGTCTTCTTATTTCTTGTCTTCTTTATTTCTTTCTTTCTGTCTCTGTATCCTCCTCTCATCCCTTCTTTTTTCTTTCACTTTCTCTCTCTGTCTCTCTCCCCATCCCTTTCAGATTTCTCTTGTTTTCCGTTCATGCAGAAGAACCACCATCCCCCTCTTCTTTCCTCTCCTTCTCCCTCCCTCTTCCTCTAACGTTAATTTTATGTTTGGCCACGTTGTCCTCCCCGAAATTGCCATCTGTCTCAT
>OMNV01012375.1:0-19655 GCA_900303265.1 Brotula barbata
GTGCTGTGAACGTACATTGAATGTCAGACAAAAACCCAGAACAGTGACACTTGAGCTAAGCTGAAGGGGCTTAAGTTTAGACAGAAACCCTGCTGGAAAAGCTACATCTGAACTACATTTTACAGGTTTAACCTTAGACAGATGTTTGAACAACTACATCTGAACTACATTTTAAAGGTTTCACTTTAGACATAAACCCTTTTCAAGAGCTACATCTGAACTACATGTTAAGGGTTTAACTTCAGTGGGAAACCCTGTTTGAACAACTACATCTGAACTCAGTGGTGGGTCGTCAGGGCCAGCAAGGCCTTTTCTGCTGGCCTAAACACTATCAGAAGCACTGACCTACATTTACAACCTAAATTCTAATATTTGTTCCATGAAATTGTATTAATTTATTCCCAACAGTCTATTCTCTTCATTTCGTAGCGTTTCTCTTGGCTGCACTGCTTCCAGTACGTGTATGTGGATGTTAGATTTTTTTGTCCAATCAGATGTCAGCCTCTATGTGTTGCCATGTCAATCTAATCTGCCCAGGGCCTTCACAATCAGTGCTGCTGGCCCATGGAACTTAAACTATATTAGCAATGGGACTGTTTCTTTAACCGTTCAGATTTCTAATTCTCCTCCCAGGTCCAGCTAGCTGGCCCACAGTAACGTCTGCATGTTTCCGTCCTCTGATTGGTTGGACAGAGCAAAACTGTTACAGCCAAGTTCGACTAGCAAAACACGTCTGTAGCGATTTACACACATTAATACATTTGAGTTAGAATTTTTTATGCCCACAATGGCTGATGGAGGAGAAATTGAGTTGGTCTCGGACATACTGTGCGCATCTCAGGTGCTCCGAGCGCACAGAGAGGGCCAGCGCAAGGAGACATTCGCGAACACTACCAACAACTCCACAACAGTGTTCTGGACAACATTCTTTGCCAGATACAGTGTAGATTTCAAGATCACGAACAATTAATAATTCTCTCCCTCCTCAACCACCAGCAGTTTCACTGAAACTGCCTTGTTATATTGCGTTTTTGTATAGTATTGATGGTTTCTATAATTGCAACGTGATAGTGGCGGTATTAAGAGGAAATGCACAGCCCGCCACTGCTATTTTCTAATATATAGAGACAAGTATGTTCTTATTTTAAATTTGGAAGTGATTTATGCAGTTATGTATGACATGCTTCACGATGCATCAACAAACCAATTAACAATTTAGTAACTTTTGTTTTGAGTCAGTTAGCTTTAGATCACTTTCTGATTGAACGCAGTAATATACTGATTTAGTGAGTATTTTAATTGTATTGTATAAATGGGGCCCTCTCACCAGTTTCTTTGGTAAGTTGCTGTCATTCTCCAAAGCTCTCCAAAGCTTCTTCAGCACTTCTTTGAAAGCCTCAAAACCAGAGTCTGGTTTGAGCTCATAAAGCATTGACGAATAGCCAAGCACAGCATCGTGGAAGCAAGCGACACGATCCACATCCATGTCATTCTCTCCAGCAGAGATAGAGGCCAGGTCAACAAACACTTTTAACTCGTTAATATCTGGAATTTAACACAATACATTAAATGGTAAAATTGTTGACTAGATCTAAAATTTCAAAGAGGGTAATAAAACATCTTACCCTCAAGTGAATCCTTTACCCAATTTACAAAGCTTTTTCGTAATCCAAGCTCTTGTAGACAGAGTTTGCGAGGCTCGGTGATGTCCACCAAAACCATCTTTGCCTGCATCAAATCGTTGTCAATGCGAGTGAGGGGCTCCTTCTGAAAGTCAGCATTATTCTGAAGCGAAAATCAAGTGGGAGTTATTCTCAACAAAAGTGAGTGGTGCCTAGGTATTCTTGTTTCAAATCAAATCAATCAAATTTAAATGTCTATACATTATTTGTCTAAATCAGACATGCCCATAATAAAAAACTGCCAACTTACAACTTCTGTGAGTGTCTGCAGCACCCTGAAGTCACCATTAAGGCAAAGTGTCTCCTTGACAATCATGATGATTTGAGCTGATACAACAGCTAGATGAAGATCGTGATACTGCTCAATCTGCTGAACCCTTCTGTGGATCCACTGTTTTTCTATGGATTTATCAATTCTGCACATGATGTCCAAGTCCTTTGCAAGCTCTTTGTACTTGCCCTTGTAGGCACTGAAGAGTTGGTTGACCTCCTCAAGCCTCATTGTGCCATTCTTCAAAGAGCTGTAGATCTCTTTGTAACTTGTGAAGCACGGCTCAAAAATCTCATCATTTATATAATCAGGTGTTGCCATGATGTCAACCTCATGAGTCTCTTCATGTTCCCTTTCTTTATCAGCTACGATTTTGGCTTGTTTCTCCCAGCACATAATGAATATATAACTATCTCTGAAGGCATAGAGGACCTCTGCCATGTGTCTTGTGTTTTCATCAAGACTGAAGTAAGTGACACTACAAGCCACTGGAGAGGACAGCTGGTCAAATGCATGAACCTCCATGAAAGCGTTCAGATGCATGGACTCTATGTTGACCTGCTGGTTGGCCTCTAGGTCAGCAACATCAACTGTCACGGAAAAGATATGTGAATAGTACAGCTGTCTTGTCAGAGAACACAATCAAAACAAAACAATCAAACCAACGCACCTGTCATATGTTCCTCAAGTTTGTGGCTCATTGTCAACAAGATGTCCACAAGGTTCTTCTCATGGTAAACAGCGTTCACTTCGCCATGTCTCAAATCTAACAGTCTTCTCATTTTGTCATTATCCTTGAATTCGTCATTCTCACAGAGACAATCTGAATGTGAAGTCACACATTTCTCAATATTTCTGTTATTATTACACCATATCATATGATAGAAACATGTTCTGGGGTCAAAATATTTGGCACATTTCTGATTCATTACCGATCTTCAGCAGATGTAAGTAAGCAGTCCTCCGCTCCAAAATGATCTTAAGTAGGCTGATCTTAATGTTTCCTTTGACCAGCTGATTGTTGATGGCTGTGAAAGATGATATGGCCACTACAAGTCTTTCCTTTGCCTCCGGCGACAGTTTCTCAATCACACCTTCCTCTGCACCTGCAATGACAGAAACCATGTACAGTAAGTGCTGTGTGTTTATAATTTGCTGATGCTCAAAATAAAGACTTCCCACCCTACACATTTAATTCTCTTTGAAGTGTGAATGTTGTCAGTGTTGTTTGAGGAAATACCGTGCAGTTGGAAAATGTCTTTGGCAGCAGTCCAGGCAAGAAGATGCTGGAGAACCACTTCTTCATCATCTTGATAACTTCCTTGATTGTCCTTTGGCCAGGACTTCTGGATAATGGCTGAGATAAGCTTCCCAAACTTCCAGGTTATCTTGAGTCTCTCAAATAATTTGCCCTCAGACCTTGTCTGAATATTCAAGGGACAGTTATGGATTAATGCACGCAAGACATTTCAATGGCTTAAAATGGTTTCAACATATTCTCAATTGTACTACTGCTGTCATTAATCACTTTAAGACATTTAGTGTTGCACGTTTTGTTATATATACCTTTTAATTTGGTCCATTTGGTATACACAAAGCAATAAACGAAGCACACCAAACTGCGAAATGCTTGGTGTGGTTGTCTGATTGGTGAGCACTCTCACTCATATTCATTCATTCATTCATTCCCAAAAATGTTTTCCCAAGTTCAAACTGTTACTTTATTGCTTCTGCAGTGTGCTGATAATTCAGTAATAATATAAATGTCTGTACAGATGTCTTGAGTTTTAGCAATGTTTTAGGGTCAGTAATACAACATCAATGTGTTGTGATGTTCTCTTTGGTTTCACTTGTTTCTCAATGTTATCGTCTATTGGTACCTAGAGCAGCTCATTGCAGCATTTCCTGTTTACCTTAAGCATAATGCATTGCACAATTCCTTTGATTGATCATGGTAAAGCTTTGCCCCAAACCATTGTAAAAATCTGTTCTCACCGGCAGCTTACCATACCTGGGTTCACTTGCAAGTTAGTTGATTAGAATTTACTTGTTTGGTGTACACTGCAAGTCTAGACCTGAAAAAAATAGTCACAACTTGTGTGCACACCACACGAGGTAGGTGTGGAAGCACCTTTGCAATATCAATGGTTGAATTTTAAATTCTCTACGAAGAGTGTTCAGTTCTAAACTATGCCATGTGTGTGAAAAATCTTGTACCTGGCACAGAGATGTAACAGCCTCAAGAGCACACTTCTCAACACTGGCTGCGACACGTGGATGAGACTCATTGAGTTCCTCAATCTTTGAGCAGTAGAATTCAATTTGGTCCAATGCACTTTCCTAAATCCACAAATTAACATAAGTCATATACAAGCATCAAAAACTATTTATTTAAAAAAAATCATTAAGGCGGTATTATATACATTTTTTAATTTGCCCTCAAAATCCTTAGTGAATGTCTGCCTCCATTCTTTTGTGCAATCCTCATCTCTGAATTGAATCGAGATGATGCTGTTCCACATCTGTAAAGAACAAATAACAAATCCATTTGAATATCCTCTACCAGGCTAGTTGAGAATCCTTCTCAGTGCTCTGGATTTTATTTACATTCATATTTTTCAGTCTGATATAGTAACTATCAAAGGACGTGCTATAAAGTGCTTCTAAGTAAGTGAGTTAGCAGGGGGTGATAACAAGTACATTGGACATAAAGAGAACGCTGCTCACTTCAATCTCTGCTGGTTGCATTCCGCTTGTAAATACTCTGGACAGTCCACTTTTAAACAAAGAGTCTCTGAAGAACCGACTTATCCAACCTCTCATATTGGTCTTTGCCTGAGAGATGATGTCTTTGACATACTGACGCTGATGTTTTTCTTCATCCTGAGTCATCTTTGTAAGAATAAAAGTCATGTTTTAAGAAAGGCCAGATATCATTTACATTTAAGCAATTTAGATCTAGATCTTTCACTTAACATACCTGTGTCTTGTTACAATAAACCATGTCTGAAACAGATGCAGTCAGATTCATGCACGCTACTGGGATGTCTGTGTATTTCTGGTTCATGCCTGCTGGTTTGACACCTTTGCAGATCTTGTCCAAAAGTTTCAGTGTTGTTGCCAGGCATTCTGTGCGGTAAGCCTCATTGAAGTTACTATGAGACAAGAGTAAAAGATTCACAGTGACACAAACTCCTAATATTAAAACCCTTTCAAAATATGGACAAAAAATACAAGACTAATTGAGGCCATTAAAATCTATATATACATTTCATTTAATTGGACATGATTTTTTTTTCTTAATCTTGAGCGTTAGAACCACAAACAGATACAGATAATAGATATAGATGGTGAACACAAAATATGCTTAATGCAATCATCAAAAAGCAGTTTAGAGTAAATTACCTGTACTTCTCCTCAATGAGTTTCCCTTGAATGTGAGAGACAATATCAGATACTGTCTGTAAAACAGCAAAAACAAAAACATTAATTTACTGTGATGTCAGCTTTAAATTCCTTAGTTTCAACTAACATTTCTGCTTCACCTGGAAGTTGCTGTAGGAAATGTCCGGTGGAGCCTTCATATAAAAAATATTAAGAATGTCCAAAAGCTCTGAGTTAATGATGATGCTGCACTCCAACAATTCATCAATTGACATCAGGTGCAAGTAGGATCGCGCTGCAAGAGAATCCACTTCCAACAGATGAGAGTGACTTTTCATCAAATTCATAAGTGCCCTGAAAACACACACACACAAACACAACACCAAAAAGCAAATTTAGTTAAGTTTCTGAAACATTTCACGTTAAAATAGGTGTGCAATGATAAGAGGATGTTTACTTTTTGTCTTGACTGCTCATGTATATGTTGTTCATTTCAAGGCCCTGCAAACCTGCCCAAGTCACACGGAACGTTGAGTTCCACGATGTCGGCATTTCAAAAGGCTTTGAGTTTCCCTTGATGAGGTGGAGGAGTGGAAGTACCAGAATCCAGGTTGGCATTCCCTTTGTCTTCACAGTCTTCATTAGATCAATCAACACATCTGGCAGACTAAACAAAGAGAATTACATATGCCACTGAATGGAAAACTAATCAATCAATCACTGGAAATTAGTTCAAAGGTCAATGGAAATGATTGAGCGCTTACTTTTTGAGACCAGACACATCTTGGGAAAATTTTGCCCAGTAATGGAGGAAATCATCTTTTTGCAGCTTGGGCAAACAAAGATTAATACAGAGTCGGTGCTGCTCAGAATCGCTCAGTTTGATGGCAAACTGTTTACACACACATAGCATGATCACGGCTGCCCTCATGGGATCTTGAATGTAGAGACTTTTCCGCTCTCCCTCCTTCAACAACTGAGGGATGACGTTTATCATCATGAACTCCTTTATCAGCTGTCTAACCTACAACAACAAACCAGAGAAGGCGAAAGTAATTTGACATGGTCGCACCTTCAAGTTTCCAGGCTACGAACAATGTAACCTATTGGACACTTACATTGTCTTTTCCATAGTCTAAGGAGGACCATTTTCTCTCTCTGTCTTCATAAACAAATGGGTTTCCATAGATCTCAAAGAACTGATTCAACTGAATCAGGAAACTCTTTAAATTGGTGTCAGACCAACTCCTGAGAAGCTCAAATATGGTCTCAAGCATGAAATTTCCAGCAATGTTTCTGCCTTGAACTAGATTTTTCCTTTGCTCGGGCCAAAAGGTGTCTTTTAGTCGTTTGAGCACACTCTTTGATGGTTCTGCACAAATTATGTCATCATATTGATGCCAGTCCCCTTTACAAAAAAAAAAGAACAGATGGTAATTAATTAATTAATATACAACAAATAGATCATTCCATGTAACATTCAAATGCTATTCCCATGTAGTCATATAGAATTACATCTGGACAAAATGAAGACTGTACTTACCGCCTTGGTTGAGGAGACGAGCGTTCACAAATAAACACCTGTTGGTAGTATTTTGTGTAGAATCCAGTTTGTATATGTACTCAAAATCGTGTTTTTCCTTTTTATTCCTATAGACAACATATTTGTAAGGAATCGACACGGCTTCAGCTTCAGATCTTTTTGCCAGCATGCTCCCCTCAATTAGAAATCCATGGTCACCATAATCTCTGTATGAAAAGAACAAAAAAAGACATTATTGGATAGTGTATTGTCACTATTTCCTATTTGTTTTCTGCATTTTAACGTTTCTGCAATTCTGAAATCAAAGTTTCCATAGGATGCTGCTGGCTACTGCTCTTCCGTGTATGAGTAATTAGAGATAAGAATTACTTGATCACAAACAGTTCCACTGCATTTTCCTTCCATGTTCCAATGTGGGCTCCAGCTCTGATGAAGATGCGATCTTCACCTTGAACAAATTTGAAATCCTTGGAAAGAACTGCATGAAAGCAAATTGTGATTCTGTCATTTGCAGCAATGGTCTTGCTCCTGGTGGTTGGCCTAAAAAGTGAAATAAAAAAATTAATCCAGAGTATTGAAATGAAATCAGTCAGGATGGTCAAGTATACAAATGTAATATTTTCAATACCTATTTGTTGAGGGTTCAACTGTGGTCTTGGACTCTTTGTCATCCTTACTGCTCTCTTTATTTCGTTTTTCATTTTTCAAGTCCTGCCTGCTCCCAGTCTGCTGATCCTCCGTGTGTTCTGCTGACTTTGGTGGGTCGACACTGGAGCCTGTCTTTTCCACCTATAGAGGTAAAATATTCCACTTGTGTTCACCCTGTATATCAAGCTCTCTCCTTTGACCATTAGAATGCATATTTGACAGCTTTCATTACCTTTGATGACTTTTGTGGTCCAAAAACCATTTTCGATTCCACTGGCACAGCTTTCTTTGACATTTGGTCCTGCTGAGCTGTTTTTCCCTTTTGTTTAGCTTGTCCAGCCTGTTTTGCATTTGGTTCCATGTTGGCATTTTGGTCCAGTTTAGATTGTTTAGTCGTGGTGGTCACATCTTCCTTGGGCTTTTCTTCTCGGTTTTTGGACTGTACCCCTTCACTTGAGTCTGACTGCGATGTTGTGTATTTGCTGTCTTTTGAGGTGGGTTGGTCAGCGGAGGTGTCTGGTAGAGGTTCGGGTGTCTCATTCTGAGCTGATTTTAAAATTGCATTGTCTCCGCCTTTATCTGAGGCTACAGGCTGACTAGCCCTATATGGCACTGATGTGGGAGCAGTTTTTATATTCTGAGCATCAGATGAATGTTCAGATGGCGCAGTAGCATCATTAGCTTGTAAAGAATTAGTCTGGCTTTCTAGCAAGGAGTGGTCATCTTGGAGTGAGTCTGCTGTTTCGTCCATTGCATTTTCTGAGGCTTCACTGTCCCTTCGTCCCTGAGTCTCCTCCTTCTGATTGTCTTGCACAGACATCTCAGACAGATAACTTTGGATCTGTTCATCTTCAGAGCAATTACTTGCATCTTTCTTCTTTTTTGTCTTCTTCTTTTTTTTCTATAAAGAGTATAAAAAATAACATAATAATATAAAATAACACACATTTCGCAAATAACAGGGCTGCTACAATTTTCTTATCTCTCAGTCATTAAATAAAACCTCACCTTTTTCTTTGGAATGCCATTAGCGTCTTCATTAGGTCGTTTGGGTGATCTCTTCGACTCACAGTCTTCCACAGGTGGGGCATTTTTTGCTGACAGTGCTTGCTCACTTTCCGTGTCAGCTACCAAGGACTTAGGTTGACTTTCTGTATCTAAATTTAAAAGATTTACAGTACAAGTCAGACAGCAATCAAAGGTATGGCTACTCAGGAAGTCCAGGCCATATGCCTGTACAACTCCTTCCTGGGAGAAAGGGGGGTTGACAACAACACACTGACTGCTAAACCAGACATTTAGCACTGTATTGTTGTATGTGTATGTATATGTATATACAGTATATATATACAGTATATATATATATATACAGTATGTGTGTGTGTGTGTGTGTGTTTGTCTTTGTTTTGTTTTTGTCAGCTACTGGATGACTTGAATTTCCTTTGGTATTAATAAAGTATCTGTCTGTCTATCTATCGATCTACTACTGTGACTGCTTAGTTGTGAAAGATTAGAATAAAGAGACATCCTGGCTCAAAACGTAACAAGAATATTTATTCATGATAACCACTTCCTCATGAAATGAAATTACAAATACATAGTGAAAGCTTTTAAATAGCTGTTAAAAGCTTGAGACATATATATCAATATAAACCTGGACTTGTTCAAGTCAGTCTAGCAAATATTAGCTGGGACACTGCCATCTTGAGGCCTGGAATTATAACAACAAGAGTTTCATAGCTCTTGACTGTGCAGATTCTTAAGTTTCGAAGAACTGAAAACTGGTGGAAACAGTTTCAAAACTGTTTCAATATTACGTCCATGAAGTTTGAGTTAAGCCTGTACATTGATAGCTGAACACAGTGTCAAACCATACAATGTCTTCCAGTCATGTTTACCAAATCCGTTATTAATCGCATTTTAAAAAATAACCCGTGTTATGGATTTTGTGTGATTTTTAGAGACTACTTACCCACTGTGCTTTTTGTAGGTTGGACACAAAGTTTGAAGCCACACTCACTGCAAAATTTAGCTGTTTTCTCCACAATATCATGGTCACAATGCAAGCACTTCATCTTCGAGCTTTAGTCCCTGTAAAATACATAATGAATCTGAAGCATAATGAAGCTGCAGATTCCCTTTCACTTTCAATTCTGCCCGCACACCCCGAATCATAAAAAAACATTCAGCTGAAACTGAGAACATGGTTGCTCATTTGGACTATAAACTGTCTTATACGTCATATTGACAATTGGAAATCACACGAAGCTTGACTGGGACAAGCAAACAGCCTCCACTCTTGCCTCTGTCTGCCTTAGTCACTTCACTCAAACAGAGATAGACAGGAAGAGATCTCACTACATACAATGCAGTATTTTCAATTATGGTTAACGCTGAGGTAACCACCAATGGACTTCGTTTACCTTAAATTCCACAGAAATTTCTAGTTTTCTCAGTTAAGATGGGAAATTACTTATATCGTTAAGTTTCTTTAAGTTTCATTTAAACAATCATAAAGTAAAAAAATTACTGTGGTTCGTGGTCGTGGAATCTGTGCACACAAAGAGTCGGGCATCTTCTTAAATACACGATCTTTTCCTTACAGTTCGTCACATGTCTACCTCAAACTTGCGTAGATACTTTCACTTCCTGTTTAGATTACATCCCACGGCTAACGCCGAAGCTAATTTAACAAACACAAATATTGCACATTGTGGACACTGTAACTGAACAATTAATACATCCAAGTGTAACAAAACACACCGTTGTGACAAGGTGCGTTTAGAGTGACGTATTAGCTTAATGCTTTCCTGATGTAACTCTATCGTAACAGGTCAACATTACCCAGACGATCAGTTTACCCGTCACTCAGACTTTCCAGAACACACAAAATACTCGTAGCGATAATAATAAATAGTAATGAAACACATTTACATGCGTTAACTCGGTTCGCCAAAGTGTCGTATGACAGACAGCGCTGATATCCTGCCACGGGGATTAGTATATCTGGCGTACATTCTCGGATAAGATTACCTCTTCCGACAGGTTGTGTGTTCACCTACCTTAATGTCTTCATGAAATGGAGGAAGTCTACATCTGAATTCCGTTGGACCCGCAGTTATCTGCCGGTTAAACAGACTCCGTGCACCCTCGTTTCATTTCCGCTTGTCCTCTTAAGTTTCGTTTTTTCAGAAAGGGCGTCAATTAAAAAACTACCCATAGGTTGTCATATGACCCATAATATTCTACCAGTATTTACGACTTGTGGGTCACAATGAATGAGATACAACGTGTGAAAACAGCTCAATACCGTTCATCTATTCCAAGATATGGAGTTGATTGACAGCTCTCATCAATTGCAGTTATGATTCTTGTCGTTGCTGTTCAGTGTTGCATTACCCGCAATTTGGCACATACACATAGTAAGAGAAATATTTAAGAAGGAAAAGATAGCCAAGTGAAAAAAATACACAATTTGTGAATCATGTATTTTCAGTATTTTGGTTAAATTGTGCTTATTTTAATGTTATGTAAAAATCTCTGTGGTGTGAGGGTTGATTGATAAATTCTGACACTAGCTTGTATAATAGGTAGGTATTTACATTTCAACACAAACTCCTCTGCATGTTGGGACTCACCAAAATATATTGGAGATGAAGAAATTCAGAGGCAGTTAAAGTGAGCTACAGTATTGCTTAGAAACCAGAATGGACAATGATGAAACTGGTCCGTTATTTATCTCATATCACACAACTCATAGAGCCTTGGGCAGCACATGTTTTGCCCATGTCCCTCCTCTACCTGACTGATGTTTTCACATAAACAGTTGACTCTTAGATCTTGACCAATTTGACACCTGATTAGACTTATTAGGTGATGGTAGGGCAGAGGAAGCTTGAAAATACACTGTACTGCATTCGGAAGGATCAGTTTTGAGAACCAATGGTTTGAAATGGAGGTGATGTGTACTACACACTCCATTTCTGATGTGTACTACACACTCCATTTCTGTATATCAATTTCATGACACGTGTGGTCAGGTCGGAATATATCAATAACCCAATAACTCTAATGCCATACTAAAATCAGTTCTGGTTCCACGTTTTTAGGTTTTGGTTAAGTACTGAATTAGTTACAAAGTCAACATATGTGCTGTTATGAAAAGAATCTCAAACCATAAAAGTAATTCTCAGAAAACTGCATACCTGGAATTTTACAGTGACAAGTTGGTTAATTAAGGTGTTGTAGAAGCAGAATTTGTTGTTTCTAGAAATCATCGCAATATCCTAAACTGTCTGCTATAACAGACCTCCATGCAAGTGCAAGGGCCCTAGAGAGGCTGTACATACAAAGGCTGTATATCCTCTCTATCACCAAGATAAAGTTATAATATTTTCCATTTTTCACAACAAAAGCTTTACTCTTTTGGATAGGAAATTTGGTTTCTGAGACATTTAGCTTCTTTAATCATTTCAAATTATGCAACTTGTCAGCAAATAAAAATACTCTGGCACATAGTAAAATTGTAAAAAGAAACTTGGCAGTACAGCTATTTATTCTTGCTCTTGTTACAACAATTTTAATTGGGAAAAAAAGCACTATACCCTTCTGCATGCATTTCTTCAATGGGCAGTCTCACTTAATACTGCAATTATGCAACAAGTCATACATAATCAGACAACAGCAGAATCTTATCGATTCTGTGCATGTGTACAACTTAATCACATTTATGTCTTAAAGAGGGGTCGAGACAAATACTGAGAGTATTGAGTGCATTTAAAGTTAAATGCACAGGTCAGGTCTTGTTCACACAGGCGATTAGAGGGCTGATCTGATGTTTGGTTGTCAAGGCCTCAGGAAACCTTTTTATGGACAAAGAGGAAGTGAGGCTTTGACTGCTCAGGTGGCAAAAATATTTCCCCTCCCACAACAATCTATAATTATGACAACGCCACACATTCTGATTCTTAAAAGAATAGCATTAATGTGTTACTCTATCAGATGTAGAGAACACATTTTAATACTACCCAGGTACTTTTATCTAGGGTACTGCATGTATCTGTAAAGCCGAAAGACATTTTACTGCATTACCTCTGAGAAACTGAACAGAAATCCTTTCCTTGCTTTTGAATATTTTAACAATTACCTTTCTGCAACATACAGTCTTTATTGTTAGTTTACTGTATATATCCACACATTTCTGATCAGTGAGTTGTATATGCATGCCTTTCCTAAAGTTAGTTTTATAGTTTTGTGATGTTACTTTATATATCTTTCAATTCTTACATGTTTGTAGTAATGTGTTTGCCCTTTGTCTATGTGGGAAACTGAATCCGTCATGTGTTGTGGCCAAAAGATGAAAATTAGTTTAAAGCAGAATTAGGTGACTCTCAAATAAAGAATAAAGCACATCTTAGTAAAGAGTGACCTACTTACCACTAGCAGACGCGGAGCAGCACAAGCATCCCACACCCGTCCTCTTGTTGCAGGACATCTTTCATGGTTAACAGTCAGCTCAACGTTGGTGTACCAACTGGTTGTGAAATATAAATAAATGTCATTCCTTGGCTTAATTTTGTCACAAGAAAAAAATTGTATGGCAGTTTTAGCCATTTGAGTGCTGGATACTTGTGTATTTTTCCATCCACAACGTGGGGTATTTGCCTCCTTTGTGTCACCAGAGCACTGTTGGCCAGCGCATTTCCAGGTAGCACCAAACAGGCATTCATGGCAACACGTTTGTTGATCCTGTACTCTGCCTGTTTCCGCAACCATTGCCAGCACGCATGTTAGAAGTACCCCCAATCACACAATGCATAAACACACTTTGAACAAACAAAACAAACTCAACAGCTTAAATTCATGGTTGTACCAGAAACAGGTGTTACAAAGCACCAAACACATTGCACATGGGCTAAGAGAATAGTAGCCACTGCTACCACAGGTAAAACAGTAAATAGACAGCACTCAAAACATGCAGTATTGAGGTAGACAACATTTCCAACTGCAGTTCATGGTTTCATCAGGATACTGTGGGTACAGTATGAAGCAAGCATTGGAACTGGCCAAATTGGCAACAAGCAAACACCTATGTTGGAATAAGTACCCTCAGATGGAATAAATCCAACAACGGATTCAAAAACCTGAACTTGACTGTAGTTCATGCTTTCACAGGTGAGCCATAAGGCAGCAAACACACTACTCATGCAACAGTAGCCACTGCTGATGGGCAAAAGATAAATTGCTAAAAGCACACTAACACCCATAAATAAGTTTTAAGGTAAAACAGTCCATAGGTTGTTTATTGTATGAAGCAACCACTGGTAACGGTTCAGAAGCCACATTGTCGACAAGCAGGCATTGCAGTCAGACAATGCATAAATACTTTGAATGAGTTTTTTTTTTTAAACCTCAATTCAAGAGCTGCAACTCATGGTTTTACCAGAAACGTGTGTGGCATAGCAAACAGATTGCATATGGCCTCTGGTAGCAGTGTACAAGGCTCACAGTAGCCAACTTGTTACCTTGAAAACACATGTTGAGTATCCCACTCAGACAGGAAACATGCAGTTTCCAACAGTTGCAACAGTTAATTTAAAAAAACTAAACAAAAAAACAATTTGACTGTATTTCTTCGTCTCACTAAGATAGTGTGAATGTATCATAAAGCAGAAAACACACCGCTCATAGGCCCATGCAGCAGTAGCAACTGCTAACAGGGCAACACCGCGGTAAATCAGCAAACATGCTAAACACGGTTAGCATGCTAGCAAACAGTGGACAAGACAAATAACAAGCGAATGCACAGGCGATTAATATCAAAAAGCAGCAATATTCACTTGAGCAATGAGAAACCACCAGCAAACCACGAAGCCGTGGCATGTTCCTTCCTGTTGTTGACAACGACACGGCAACGATAAGGAGGACACAGGTAATGGTGGCTTTTCAAAGCGTATCTATAATTCCAGGTTTCACCATTGAGTGATTAGGGGAGGCTGATACATTTCTGTTTTCAGAAGAAAATAGCTTTTCTTAGTTTTGCAAAAGTTAGCTATTATATTGGAGAAAATGTAATGAATTAATCATAAATATTATCAGAGTTGTAGAAATTATGCATATATAGTTGGTTTTTTGGGGGGGTTTTTAAACGCGTGTTTACTGAGCTCCTCAGCGACAGTTTGTTTAGTTCACACAGTTTCAGAGCGCCTATGGAGGGGATGGGCCCAGGAAAGAGACCTGGAAGTACCAGGAAGTGCTTCATCATTTTTTTGTCTTTTTTCTATTTTATGAACTCCTGTCCAACACATGCATACCACATTCTGGAGGGGATGGGATATTATGGGTTGCGTACTTTCACAATCTTACTCACCCCGTGGTAGCTCCAACATTACCAACCCCACCTCTAACAGCTGCTTTTGTTCTTTTTAACTCACTCGTAACTTAAGTGGTGCACTTGTAGACACATGACAGGATGAATTTGCTAATATATTGTTAATATAGATCCATAGATATTAGTGCCTGTTGGTTTTGTTGTAATGATAAACATTGGTGAGTTTTGTCCTACCTTTTATCAAAAACTAGACCTACTTCCACAATGTCCTTGAGCAAAGACACACAAATTGCTCTAGTAGAGCTGTCGGAGGGTCAAAAGCAGCCACAGCACAGTGTTTGTGCTGGAAATCCTCTGAGAATGAAAGTGCCCCAAGGGCGTATATGAAGTGAGGCATTGCTGGATAATGTATGGCTTTCTAAAGATATAAATAATGAAATGGTTATCAGAAATCTCACAATAACTGAGTGGAAAGAACCAAACAAAATGTTTTCAGCTTGAACCCGGCTTGAGACCACTTCCAAATACTTACCATATGAAAATCAAACCTGACAGCCTAATCCGTGAGGTTCCTGCTCTATGGACAGCATGTCTAGAATTTCAGTTTCATGTATAAGTTAAATATTCTGAGAGCATATGAAGATTCAGTCAGGGTGTCGACACACAAACCTTTTATTCTAAATACCTGGTAACAGTTACAAGTTACTGACCTTTTATACTGATATTTCCATTGCCCACACACTCGTCGACTCTTAAGAGTGGAGTGGTGCACCAGTGGAAGCGCTGTAAAGTCTCAGGCTGCTGTTCACCTGAACTTCCACCAGAAGGCAGAATACAGTAGAATATCACAACATCTGGACATGGAAATGTTTTTTCATTCTCCAATATGACTTCTTTGAATCTTTTCACTGACTGAAGGTTCTGTACTCACCTCTTGATTGTATCAATAGATACAATAAAGTATTATTCCACTCAGGTGATTCAGGTCCATTTTTATTTTTGTAATAGTTTTCACATGTTTTCATAGCATCCACAATGTAACATTCTCAGTGCAGTGCCATAGATTCTATTTGTCAGTCAATTGAATAACACATTTTCTAAAATGTGGATATGTACATATAATTAATTAGACAGTGATAAAAGAAGAAAAACTTGGTGTCTCAATCAGTGCTGCTGATCATATGAAGGATGTGAGACTTGGATCCTGGAACAGAACAAAACGATTGTCTATGATCGCCTGTGGTTATCAATAATATGTATTAAATCTGTAAAATTAGATAGACGGCATATGAATAACAACATGAGGACATTTACCTATTCACAGTGCTGTAAATCACATCATCATCATCATCATGTGAATCCATCTGCTGCTTCCTGAAGGCAATACAGACAAAATGTGCCTCAATTCCAAAATAATTGAGATCAGTGTTTTAAAAAGTGAAGGATAAGTAACTCACGGGTTTGCCTTCCCCTTGATGTGCACAGCTGCATAGATGACATCTGGTGCTCCTTCTTCACACCATTTTCCATTTTGTGATTTATTATTGTCAAACATGGGCCAGTTTTCATAGGTTGGAGCAATCTGAGTGCAATCAAGAAGAAATAACAAGTAATGGTTGAGTGTGACACATTGTTCGAAAATATTAGTACTCTTATGCAACAATAATGACCCAGATGTATTCTTGTCTGACGCTGACCACATTCTCGCTTAAGCGAGTACTTGGTCGTGGTTTTGACTCATCTAGTTGTTGTGCATCCCCCTGCACTTCAAACCTGATCAGCCTGGCTGCAATCAATGTTGAACAACTGATTTCTGAACTCATTCACAACCTTTTATGACATGTAAAGAATATAAAAACTACAGATAAGTTAGCAACAGTAGAATCTTTAAAAGTAGAGACACCTGTGAGCTCTCCTCAGTGCTGTTCTTTGGGCTCCCCATCCTCTTTACTTTGTGTCTGGAACAAATTAAATATTAGATGACATTAATGTTGATTTGTAATTTAGATGCAGCAACCAAGACATCGTACCCTGCGATGACAAAACCAATGACCACACTCAGGAACACGGCAACAGGAGCAATGATGACGATGGGTCTGGAAACTGATCGATTAATATCTGTATAGAAAAGGCAGAATTAATTTCATGAGTATGACTGAATCTTGTGGAAACATTTTTCTGATTTTACTATCCCACCTTAAACTAAAATTAAATAAATGTTGTTATTTTCATCAAAATATGTAATATTTCTAGGATGGCCTGGTTGACAGAATTTTGTTTCATTAAGAACACAGCATTTAACAATTTTCACATTTCCTCTTTATTCTAATCCAAAAACAAATTATGCTTTGATGGTGTTATTGCCTGCTGACTATTTTCTCCACTGACCTTTGATCTTTGCAAACACAACAGACGAGTTCTGGTCTCCGTGTCTGTTGGCCACACGGCACAAATACTGGCTGCGATCAGCAGAGACTAACAGCTCAGGATCGAAACCCACTGCCTTAACAACACCATCGCTTATTGCAAACCAGGTGTAATTCTCCACTGGGGGGTTTGCATTGCTGCTGCAGGTCAGATTGATGTTGCTGCCGATGTCCACCTCTGTGGATGGGCTGACGGACACTGATGTGTCCTTAGGGCCGTCTGAACAAACCACAAATATAACAATGAAGGAGAACAATTTTTTGCTTAGAGTTCATTGCAGCTACAATTGTAGCTTGTTAGACCAGATGTGTACATTTGACACAGAATTGTACTTCATCAGGATCATTTTCTCCTTTATTTTAATATGCACATTTAATTAGCTTAATATCCATTTATTTTGTGGATTTGTATTATTTTTTGTCAGTACGTTCGCTGGATTCCATCACAATGGCGTCTGTCTAATTTGCTTTTGTCCCCATGTGGCTCCTATCACCCAGGTCTCTGACTTGAGGTTTCCCTTGTCCTCTTTAAAGGTTTTGTTGTATCAGGTAAAAAACTTGGAGATATTGTGATGTTGGTCTTTCCAGATAAACCTGATTGACCTCTTTTCATACAGTAATGTGACACTGGTGCCTTGAATATAGGAAAGATTAGATCTGAGGACTCACCATGACGCAGATTTCTTCTTAGATATCATATCAGTTTTCAGGTTTCATGTTTAGCTATTTGAAGTAACAACCTCATGTCCGTTCTGTACTTACATTCAACAGTGATGTTTATGACTCTCGAAGACGTCCTAGGTTGACTCTTCAGAGAACACGTGTAACTTCCAGACCTGTTGGAGGTCACGTTGTTTAGGTGAAGCACAGGTCCATCACTAATGAATTCTCCATCCTTAAACCAGCTGATAGCAGACGAGCGTTTGCCATCATCGCAGTCGTTAACGCAGGTCAGATGGACAGACTCGCCCTCCCTCATCTGTCCCTTTCCATCATGGCTACTCAGTGAAATGTCCAAATCTACAAGTGGAGAGGCTCACTTAAGATTCAGACTCTGTAGGTTGAAGTGAAACGTTTCAAAATTTGACTTGTGAAAATTAGGATTTAAAAAACTTACCCGTGACTTTTAATGTTGAGCCACCAAGGCCAGTGAATTGGTCTTTGTCATTAACCTCGACTCTGAAGAAGTAAATTCCTGTGTCATTCTGCTCCACATGGTGTATTTTCAAAGAACAGTTGTTAAGTGTGTCACCCATGTACTGTAACTTTGTGGATGTATTATGTAATTTACTGTCGTAAATGAATGGACCATTAAACCTATTTTTCCTTTCATGAGCCCACATGACTCTTTTGCTTTGTTGGGCCAAACGTTGAGGAAACCAAAATGAACAAGGAATGACAACGGTGGAGCCCTTCACGACACAAATATTTGGTTGGTCATATGTCACACCTTCCTCGTCGCAAACACCTGAAAAAGACAGATTAATGAATATTTTATTCTAATAATCTTCCCACTAATTAGATCGAAGTATTGTTCTTACCATGTGTGAACAGGTGCAGCATCACTGTAAGGTTTATCCATCCAAAGCTCATGTTGACAGTTTTTTTATTAGTCAAGTAATGAAGTAGTAAAGCTGATCAATCCAAAGGTGGTTCAAAAATCTCCTCATGTCAAATTAAAACCAGACATTTTCTCAAAAAATCTGACCCGATGTTTAAGAGGAGAGGAAGAAAAGATGAAATGAAATGAAGGATGGAGTTCTCAGACCCTCACATTACATTACTGATGCTACAGACCACGAGCACTGCTTCGATTATTTCTACGTGTGTGTGAGCAGCGTGAAACCAGCCCCTTAGAGCCCCATACAGGAAACAACTGAAGTCCTTTGTTAGTCTGAAGATGCTTTTTTGTGGGTTAAATGCAGACATTGCAGAGTGAGAATGTGATGATATGTTTAACACCATTAGACAATCCACTAACCAGGTGCTACTACGTCTTGCCCATATGTTCCAAAGACAACCTGTGGTGTACTTTGCACTTTAACAGTGAAAGGAGAATTTGAAAATGGTGGGGAGGTACGACAGAAACTGTAATTTTAATATCATCTGCATCAGTGTCAGTCTTGTTTTCTAAGATATTTCTGACAGCTTAATCAAAATGCTATAGAGGACCAAATTGATCCACTTGTGTTTGTCATGGGCTAGTGAGGTACATTGTTCTAAAAAATGATTACTCCTACGCAACAACAGTAACCCAGATGTATTCTTCTCTGATGCCGACCACATTCTCGCTTAATCAAGGATCTGCTCGTGGTTTTGACTCATCTAGTTGTTGTGCATCCTCCCGCACTTCAAACCTGATCAGCCTGGC
>OMNV01012377.1:0-15035 GCA_900303265.1 Brotula barbata
GGGGATGCAGAATGGTAGACATGATGTAGAGACAGACGCACACTTTGAATACATCTGTGATATTGTGTGAATGTGGTGTGTGTGTGTGTGTGTGTGTGTTTCTGAGTAATTACACACTGATGAATAAAGCATTCTGCCATGCTGGGGTACTTCACTCCAGTGGCTTCAAATAGGAGGAGCAGACAGCCATGCTTAGACGGAATGGCACTGAACAGAATACTAATGTGCACAGGAAGCACAGAGATGGAGGAACGGCATCATAGACAGAGAGAGACGAAGGGGAAGAGATCGTAAGGGGAAACATGTATCCGGGCGGGGGGGACGTAAAGAAATCGGTAAAAGCCTGTGTTGTATGTTGTAGTTGTTTAAAAATGGAAAGGAGAAACGAAGTGTTGACGTTTAGAGGACACGGAGGTGCAGTGTGAGTGTAATCACAGGAGAGGAAATGCCAAGCGTGAGTGACGCAGAGCTGTGAGGTTTGCAGATAAAAGCAAAGTCTTTTCAACAAGCAGGGCTGATGGACTACGGTGTTGGATACCAGCTGAATCACCTCATGTAGCCCCTCTGTAAATAATGGAGTTTATGAATAAGAAAAATGGACCTGCTGAAGAGAACACCAACCAAACACATGGACTTTATTGGATTCTTATGGCTTAAAATGGACCAAAAGTTCTTGTTAAATTGTTCCAAAAATATATTTTATTGTGCCAATCAAAACAACCAATCAATCAAACGATTGCTGTATTAAAATGAATAAAAATTAAAAAATTAAAAAAACAATAATCACAAAAATAAAGCAACATGCAATTACGTTAAATACAGAATAAAATATAGAGATCTTCGTTTCCTCCAGGACACTTAAAAACACATTCTAGCCACACAGGTGAATAATGCAAATAAGGGAAAGTGATATCTGCTCAGTTTGATTCATTCTCGGGGATCCCCATCACTAACCGGTCCACAGGTTTGGTTGCTACTGGTTACTGTGATGCAGAGCTTCACGCTGACAGCGTCGGGTTCCCAAATGGTTCAAAGCCAAACATTCAGATAACAATGGAGACTTTGATCTGTGGATCCAAGGTATATTCTACCTTTTAGTGTAATGAGTTGGCTTTAGTCTCATGTCTTTGTTGGCATGTCCTCACTAATAAAACTCTGATCTTTGACCCTGTCCTCTTTCAGTTTATTATTTTTTATTTTAATAATACACTTGGACGTATTCCAGGACAGATCCTCTGTCAAAACTGTCAGGGTGCACGCATAAATTGATGTTTGCGTTTGGTAATTTGTGGGTCACTAAGAATAATGGATATTGATTACAAAAATACATCTCAAAATTAGATTCGAGAAGAGCAGGAGAGTGCCGTCCCGATTCCACTTCACTTGTTACCGTGTTCACCATTTTGTGTCTGCATGGTCGTGTGCTGAATATTAACTGAGTGATTGATCTTCCAAATAATTTCTAGCATGACTTCATTATTTATTGCTCATGCCACATGGTTTATTAAGCATTTGTTCACTTGTAGCATTCTGCTTTAATAACAATCATTACAGCGTACAGACACACTTCGTTCCTTTAATACCAAAACAAATGCTTTGAATTGTTCAGTGATTCCAAACATTCCCACCATTCTCATACAACATAGTTTGTGTCGTGTGACATTTTAACATCAGGGATGGGTAGATGATTCATTCTGAGACTGCCCTGGCATTTAATGCCCTATTAACCAAAAGGATTCACTCATTTTGATTTGAGCTGCTAGACACACCTTTCATCGCTGCTTTCTGACATTTGTCTGAGTTGCATAAGAATTCTGCATTATGCAAACCTAAAGGCACAAAATAAAAAATAAATTAAAAAAAAGGTCCAACTGAAACTTTGACATTGACATTTACTTTTAAAATCATCTCTCCAAACATAGTTTTCAATTTTTCTTAGGGAACAGAGGGCCTGCATCACTACAGTAGTCTACTGTTTTTATGCGGAGTAACGTCCTAATGCTGGTGCAGATGTTCATTACATGCGACCAAAAAGGTATCACGTATAGACGCTATGCTTCATAGATTGTGAGATTGGTGCAGGAAGTTGAACCTGGAGTGAAACCTTTGCTCTTTCACTTTATGTCACTCTGCGGCTTTGATACACAAATACAAAATGCTCTGTATTTGCAACGGCATCACAATCTACAGAGGTAAGCAAAATGCACCTGCAAACGAAGCGACAATCTCAGAAAAGCACCGAGCTGTGGTGTTTCACTGAGTGATGCATTCTAAGGATTCATCTGTTCAAAGAGTGGAGGTCATTAACCTTCAGCTGGCTTTTTGTCCCCGTTTCCTCCTGGAGCCGCATTATCAGTCTTCAGGAGGATGAGATCATATTTCATATCCACAAGTATCTTTGAAAACTTTCTCCAGCGATGCTGAATTCACTGTGCTCGGATGTGGAGCTTGTTGCCATGACAAGGCATCAGCGTAAGCCACATCATAGTGTGTTCTTTTGACATCATCGTACCTCTGATTTGGCTCGCTTCCTCTTGCCATATCCATGGTGACGCACAGTAAAAGTATTAAGGAGACCTCTTTTATTTTTCCTTGCTTCTTTTGACTGAAACCCTGCGTACATGAGTCACTGATAGTGCTGGTACTGCAACATTTCTCCTCCAAAATAAAATGTGAAAATAATAATAATGGAAATTGAAAAAGTGAAATCAATGACATTTAATCCTTGTATATAATAACAAGAGTACCAAAATCAATTGTATCAAAATACAATAGGATTAGTAATATAATGATATGATAAAGATGTAATGATAAAATAAATGGTGATATAATGAGCTGGATATTAGCATAATAAATATGAGTGACAATAATGATTATATTTTAGAATTGTGCATGGTTGATGATGATGATGATGATCGCTGTGAAGCATGCAATCGCTTTTCTTTTTGGTTTACTGTAATGACCTCAAATACAAACACACACACACACACACACACGCAAACACTTTGTCATCAGTCATCTTGTCCAAACGCCAAGCAACACGTGTCATTATTACACAAGTTTGGATGATACACACACACACACTAACACACACACACATAGACATATACAGTGTAGTGACAAACATGCCAGTTCACAGATGCATGCTACACACATTCACAGTCACCCATTCACCCTTGCTCCTTCTTTCCCTCCTACCCACACACACAGATACACACTCATTTACACTCGCAGGGTGAAAAATGACTAAATTTACTTTGTGTTTGCCTAAATCAAATTACTCGAGTATTTTCAGCGATTGAACACTACATGCCGTTCGTACACTACATTATGTTATTTTGCAGACTACTTTTTTATTTCAAAACCCATTATCATTCGTTTACGTGTGATGCCTTACAAAGGGTTATTTTTCCACATGCACAACTGAACACAAGTGTGTGCACGTGCACACACACGATGACTGCTCTAGCCTTGCTGTTCTGTCTTCTCTAGCAGATGGAAGGACATGTAATTACAACCCGTTAAACTGCCCAGAATCCTCTCTGCCTCTTCAGAGAGCTTGAAAAGACTGCACTTCTCTCTAGTCTACACTATATTTTTGTGTACTAAAGGTCACATACTGTTCTCTCCCATCTTTTGTTCTTTCCTGTCTCCTGCTACCCTTTCCACAGAATTTGTTCCTGCATCCAGTGACACTGTAATGAGCTCGTCTGAAGATTGTGCTAATAGAGAACAAGGAGGGAAATATAGATTTTGTGTTTAAGCAGACAGCTATCAGTGGCGTATGCAAAGTATGACACGGTGCCCTGCTCCTCTACCTTGTGTTTTCTTATCTGTGAATTGGTGTTTTGTGGATCCTCACTGATCCTGAACCAGGCTCTGTCTGATGTGAACTTTCCTCCACTAACCGCAGGATTGAGGACAACAAGCCGTTATGTGTCCAGCTGCACCCTGTGTTTTAATGAGGACACGTGTAGCTGGGTAAACAGAGGTGGAAGCCAGATGATGGACTGAGAGTTCACACACACTACTGTGTGTGTAAGCGCCACGGTGAGCATTTCTGGGTAATGCACTGTACGCCAAACACAGCAGGAGGCAAATATTTACAAAGCCAAGCTGATTTATTAATGAAATACGCACGCTTACAACAGCAAAGTAAGATGGACCATTATTGTCGTGATATTTAAAACATTGGCATATTTGACTCTTCTGTGTTATTTCAATTGATAATTAGTTGCAGCACAGTGTAATTACTGGCGGCTCATGGACAGGATATGAAACTACTTAAAGACCTCTGTTAAACCATACAGGCTGGTTAGTTATAGATTAACAAAGATTTTTTTAATGCACCGACATGGTTTCACTGACACAAAAATGATGGTAGTACACAAAAACAAGATGTGATTTACACTCAGTGTCATCTCACAGTCCGTAGAAAATAGAGGTAAAACATCTGGAACATTGTGGGTAAGTGGAAAAGCCTTAAGAAAAAATAAAATATAAAAACAAACCGTGAAGTATTTTTTTAAGCGTGCAAGAGAGGTCAATGTTGTACTTTGAAAATAGCATTTTGATAGATTTGGCTGTAATTTGATCATTATTCAGTATGAATATTGTCCAAATGCTCTGATATTAAACTATGACGGAGGTTGGATTTATGAGGCACATTCTCATGCTATAAGCAACATAAAAGCATTCTCACCTGACTTGTAACAGGTCACAGTCACCACGTGGAACAATGTAGTTATATCACAAAGTGAGAATAACATAAAACACACTTCAACACTCCCACCCCAGCTGTTGTGATCGTTGTCCTTGATGACGCATAGCTCACCAGGAGCTCAGCTGGAGAGTAAAGGCTTGTCTGTCAACACTCAGTACAGTTATGCACAACAAATGTGTTTTATTGTTGTAACATACAACGAAATCAGGAAGGAATCATACTTACATGCCATCATTAATTCATTTATTATCATATTATTATTAGTTTATGAAATTCCACATTGATTGTATCTGATCATTTATTAGTCAGGATATGTGTTGTCATGTGGCAGCCCAAAAGACAAGATATCTAAAAAGTAGCTGTTTACCACATTTCTCAGCTTCAACATGTTTACACACTTTCCGTAGTAAACAGAGTTACCTTGAAGTTATAATGTCTGTTGTCACTGAGATGAGAGCTCGGGTTGCTGCCTCACACACTGCAGGTACCACGGGGACTTTCCTGAGGGAGTGGCCATGTTTATTTCTTACGGAGGGGAAGCTCACTGTTTGGTTCACATGATTGTTTTGCTGCTCCAGCTGCATATTGTGAGTGGGAACCAAATTGAGGCCTGACAGGTCCCCCCCTCCTCCTCTCTCTCCTCCCCTTCCTCTCCTCACCTCCCCAACCCCCTTCCCCTATGGCCAAAACACCCCTAGAAGAGTATTTTTTCCCGTAAATGTGACCTCATCCATTGTTTTTGTTGCTGCAACATGGTAAAATATTGACACTGTCAATGATGTCGACTCTTCTCTGCTGTTTGTATACAGCCGCTGTCCGTATGCTACAGTGCATGAAGTTAGCAGAGGATCTTTGACTCTAAATGTGATTGACCACACTTAGGTACTAAAAATTTGGACATCCGATCTTGAGAGGATAACGTGATGTCTGTCGTGCGGCATCTGCTTCAATTTTAATTTCCAAGAAAAAAATTTCATGACTAGCACGCTCCAAACAAGAGGTCTACTCCACCAAACCACATCCTGTTTTGTTTGAGGATCTTTGACCTCATTTGTTGGGCAGATAAGTGAATCAGTCCTCGGAGAGCTTCAGGGAAGTGGGTGTTCCTGGCAGATTTAGGCTTTAGGATCTGAGCCAGTATACGAGCATCTTGAATTTTGAAGAGCAGTGTTTGTGGTCTGACCGATATATGGGTCAACATAAACACACATGTTGGCTGGAAACACACCCTGTAAACTCTGAGTGATTTTAAATTTTGGGTATGGTGCCTAAAATATGTTTCTTGAAATTGCTTTCAATCAACAAAATGCTTGTTCAGACGTTTGAACTTATCAATTAGTTGAACACCAGTTCTTACTTCTGGTTATGAGTTAGAATTACAATGAGAAAGATACAGTATGTTCCACTTAGTACATTTACAGTATATACAGGTTAAAATGTTGATTTTTTTGAAATTACTACAATATAAATGAACAAATTCTGTAAAAAGTGCGAGGAAACACTCAAAGTCAAAGGATTTAAAGAAACCTCTCCTTCACTGAACAATACACATATATATAAATTGGCTTGTATGTATCTTACTCTGTAGTTTTGTCTGACATAGTAGGACTGTAAACATGCTGTTTTAATCCAAGCGCTCTGTTGTGACACAGTCAGTATGTCTACATGCACTTTATACTTAAATTATCTGTGCAGTATTAAGTTAATAGTAAAGTAAGACATAAACATGGCTCTGATTAATCAGTGTATGAACTCCATCAGGTGAGGGAATGCAAACGGAGCTGGGTTGGTCCAGTTAATAGGTGGAATAAATTGATTTACTGTAACATGACATAGGGCTGTTACACAAAGAATGCTGATGTCAATCAAGGCCAGTTTCAGTCTAATAATGTTTGACTTTCATTGCTTTTGGCGGAGTCAAAGTTTTGACCTTTGACATTCTGTATACGTGACATACCTGTGAATGTCCTGAAGAGGAGACACACTGTTGCAGAGGTGCTTGTCTCATATATTGCGTATTGAGAAGTACAGTGTGTTTAAAATCCATTCAAATCCTAAATGATTGCTGAATGACTGAAGTCCAGTATAAACCGTGGGAACCAGGGCAAGACACACACCTCCTATTAGAACAGGTGATTCCACATTCTAGACTTGTAGGAATGAATACTGGTGACAGTCATTCCATTAGGGTGACATAGTTATTTCGGTGATGACTCTTGCTCTACTTATTCAACAATGTCCAACGCTGATTAACCTGTGACACCTGAAGTTCATTGAGAAACATTTTTAAGGCATTGTAATTTAAATCTATGACCTGGGCTGCATTATGTGAGCGTTGGTTGAGCGTTTCTGTGCTGCCACATCCGTGCTCATGCTGGTAATGACATCAAAGAGCTTTACAAAGTTTGGCTTGCCACCATGTGCACGTTCACATGTGTGAAAACTACGCAACCATTCACACATGCAGCAGTTCAGTACGCCAAGTCACATTCGCAGTGACATTCCCACGCATGTGAGAACTCCATATATGGCTTTGTAGAAAATATGGAGTAATCATGAATAAATGCTTAAAATGTGCCTGCGTTGTGACTGAAGAACGAATAAAAGGTTTTTGGAGGTCCTGAGCAAGGTTATTATGCTTCCTTGACATTGAAGCGAAAACTATTCTGCAAGTATTTCTCATCAAATCATGGCCTTCTTTATTTTATAGTCAATAGATTAGCAGGTTGCTTTTCACTCAATTGTGGAAAGAAATGGATAGTCATCGGCTTTTATTTGCAGAAGGCAGCAATGCTTGAAGGGATGGAGGAACACACGAGTCCATTTTCCCTGAGCAACCATCATTCGTCTCAGCAGACGATTCTCTGCCTGCTCTTTTTAATTGAGATAACTGAGCTCGTACGAGAGCCTTCGGCTGGTTGAAGGAACTGGAGATACTGCTTCTGTGGAGCGTTTATTCAGTTTTATGATGTGCCGTCAGAAATGTGAATGTTCTCCCGAGGGAGGCTGTTTTCTCACCTATTCACCCAGGGCGAGAGGCTTCCTCCTGAACTGCTAAGGGGGAGTCTTCTCTGCGGGATCCCGGCGATGATTCACTGAGCTTGCTCGTTCTTGGGCAAGTTATGCCCTCCTAACTCTCTCTGTGCCAACATTTCACACTCCTCTTCTTCCCCTCAGGCACAGAGCTGTTACTTTTTTCTCTCAGTGACTCACAAGCAATTTCATAGATATCAATGGCCTGTGTGGGTGGATGGTGCCCCCCATGTTCAATGCTGTTATTGCAACTAAGAGGCTCATCTTAGTTCCTACTTTGATAAATGGAAGCTCGCCCCCAGTGCCATCATTCAGTAGAAAAATCCCACACATATATGTGGATTAAAATCCATTTTATAAACTCATTGGAAAAATTGCAGAAGTTTCTATTTTACCAGCAGCAAAGCTGTGTTTATCGCAATTTATTCTCAGTGGACGTCAAAAGTAATGTTGTTTATGATTCCTTTGCTTTATTCGTATCACACACACACACACACACAGACACACACAGTGAATTACCGGTATGCAATGCACACGTACATAATGTACACTTTTGTACCGAGACGCGATCAGAACTCCTTGTACCATACAGTCCATTAGTATTTCACACCCATCCTGGCCCTCACTGTTGAACTTGCCTGGGTGGGTTTGAAATGAGGAAAAGGGTGGAACCTGGTGTATGCAGGAGGTGTGATGGCATCCTTCCTTAAAGGAAGCATATGGATGGTGGGAGAGAGGAAACGAGCTCCTCAAGAGGTTAAAGCAAAGGATATGGAAAGGAAGTTTAATTTAATTGTTTCTGACATGTGAGAGATTTATTTACATTCTTCAGCAAATGAGCATCTTAAAGACACAATCTTTCTCTGATGAATATCTCCGTGTAGAGTTTCTTTTTGAAGGGTGTTTCTGAATACGTGGGGCAGGTTTGCTCTCATCTCTGAAATGTAAAAGGGAGTCATTCCATTAGATTAGTCACTTGATTGCTCATCATATAACAGCGAGGCCTGCATGAGGTTCTTTGTCTGGGAAAGAGCGTCTTGGTTTTCATGCATTATCTGGAGAGCGTTGTTTTCTAGTTGTTTCGGTCAGTCTTTTAATCTCTTGATTATATCTGGAAAATCTTTGGACAACAACATGGGTAGGGGCAAAACAGGAAGCAACAGATCAGTGGCATTAGTGCTCTAAGTATAGTAACTTTATAAATATATGCTATAACTGCACAGTGTGCCGCAATAATATGATTCAGTATTTGAAATGTATAATGTACATCTCACATATATATTATATATGTATGTTTTATATAGTTTCATTCCATACTTTCCTGCTTATACATGTGAGTGAAATGTTTGTGCTTCAGGGTGCTTCAGTGTTTTCAAGAATGTGCCCCTTCAATTTGTGACCTTCAATATGAAAAGAGAACTAAGGGAGAACCAATTGAAGAACAATTTTCAATATGACATTCAATCATGTACGTTACTTCCATTAGGCTGCATTTGAGTGTTTCCAACTGATTTGTTACAGACATATTTGACTCATAATGTGGAGCAGATCAATGTCTTCAACTGAGATTATCAAGGGTGCACTGAACTCTCTAACCTTCTTTGGATATAACAAAAAAAAACATCCTTGGTGGTCACTGTCACAAATGTAAACATTAGTCTACAAACCACAGTGTATGATTTATATGAGCTGCATGTCTTATTTCCCTGTAAGCGTTAGTAGACTGAAAGTCTGCTCGACAGTCAAAGGAGTATCAGGATGCCTGCCCTGAAACAATAACTGCTGCAGATAAGAAACTAATGTCCAACAAATGGTTTTATCTAACGTGTAGTGGCCAATACTATCAACATCCCCTCTCAAGAACCTTTTTAGCAGGCAGACACGAGGGCATCATCCCCACAAAGCGGAGCGGGTCATTGGGCATTTTCCCACACTTGTATACGTTTATGAACATCTATCCTTCAAGATAAGGCAACAAATCCCAGGTTATTCATGATGTGAGTAAAAGAAAACAAGGGGACACCTCTGGTTGATGAAAAAGTGTAGTATTAATTTAAACTTGTTGATTTTGATATCAAATAATTGTTAAAAGATATATTTTATGTTTACCATGGCTGCAAAAATAGCTGTTTTTCACATAGTAAAAGTTCAAAAGGTTTATATATGTATACACATATATATACATATATATGTGCGTGTCCTTGTCCTTGTCCTTGTCGTTATATTGAACAGACTCAGTCTCATCCTTCATTTTGATCTGTTGTGACCAATCATGTTGCATACATGCTTATTTTTTGAAAACTTTTTTTTCTATACTTTTCCCACATTGTATTTATCAAGTTAGGGCTCTTTTCAATATCTTTTTTAGAAATGACATTCTCTAACTTTGTCTATATGTTACGACTTACTGTGTCGTAGGAGAATGTCTGCACACGTGCAGCTTCATGACTTGGTGGTCATATCCTGCAGACGTAAGCAGCAGACGTGCTTTTGCCTTCATCCCATCTCTCCTGGGGGTCATCTTCACATCATAGAGGGCCATCCTCAACGCAAAGAGGAAGCAAAAAGGAAAAAGGTGTGTTTATACTTCAGTGTGTGTGTGTGTGTGTGCGCACTCCAAATGCTCTGGACTTCACTGTGCTGGGAACAGCTGCAGGCAGGACTTCCTGTTCTGGACAGGAAACAAAATGGCGAACTTTGGATGGCTGGAAACAATGCTGTGAAAGTCAGCCACCACCCAGGTTAGAGAGCAAGGGGCTATGAATTAGAGGGAGTGAGCTGAGCAGAGCACGTACCGATCTGCAGGACCTACATGTTGAACACCTTACCTCCTGCGGCCTTTGTCCAGAATTCAAAGTGTTGTGAAGCGTTTCCATGGCAGGTATTTTGAAAATAAACCTAGATAGATGACTGGAAACAGATTAAAACCAAGATGCTGTACTTTAAATTCTAAACCCCAACGAAAGTAACAATGTCATCGTTGCAGTAAAATCCATAAAAGACTAAGTAAAATCACATACGACACGTGTCAGGCAGTTGCCTTTATATGTTGTATCTGTAACGTACGCATCTGCTTAAAAAACATATCTCAATAAAAAAATGCAGAAATAGTCATAGTTTCCTGGACCAAATAGTCTATGAATGAAGAATTTAATCCCTATGCCAAAACAGTGTCAGCCATGAGCATTCTCACGTTTCAGACTGATTAAAATAGCAAGGATGGTGGAATAATAGAGCTTTGTTGTTTACAGGATGCTGGCTCTATAAATAGTGTGATCTATTTTGTGTTCCTCTGCTATTTCATTCTAAGTAGGGCATGGTTAACGTATCACACAAATGCAACCAGAGTGTCTGGAGAGGAGTTGTACCATTTGGTGTTGAGAGTCATTACACCTCCTTATATCCAACGGTGAAGGCAGTGGAGAATTTTGGACAATGGGAATATCTAGGCCAAGTTACTGCACATCTTAGAAAACTGAGCTATTACGTAATGTAGAACAGAATGCTACTCCACCAGCGAAATCCATGACCATTTTCCTTTTCCAACCACCTACCTTCTCCGATAATGAACACGAAAATAGAGGTGTGATAAAGACAGGCTTAGAAAATTGTAGGAGGTCACAGTTCTAAAAACCAGGATTGTACATAACTGTTTCCACAGGCAGGATTCCAAGCTCAAGAATTACAATTAAAATAAGTCATGAGTATGAGTACACGAGTATATTAATAGCGTTGTGAATTGAAATGTACGCTGAGGCTATAAAAGTTCAATCTTACAACTTATTATATATTCTTTTGAGATACAAATCACGGAAATATGGTATTTTAGGACATTTCACGGGTAATGTGGGAAGGTGTACATTATTACTCCGTTTCTTTTCACACATGCAATCTGCAAGTGCAGAAGATTACTCATTTCCTGTCACACATTTCCTGTAAAGATGTACATTTAATATGTAGATTTTTGATATAGGGCGATAACAGGGTGAAATTGCACATTATTGTGTTGAAGATTCAAGCAGATATCTGCAGTTAAGCTTGACATGCCTTCGTGAGGTTATTATTACTTAGAAATTATCGTTAACCGCCTGAAATATGCTACCATAGTAAATCTTGCATGTTATAGCAACAAACAAACACGAATAATAAAAGATTACAAATAATGCTAAGAACAGCTTTCACACTTCTAGGCCACTCTGCCTCTCACTGCATAATGTGTTACATAAAACTGCAATAAAACAAGCCATCAACTCCCTTCCTTAAAAATAAAGCCGTAAAAATTACCTCCCGGTTGCCAGTAGCAGCAAAAAGCTATTTAAAGCAAACTGAAAATAGACAACGATAATGGGTAAGTTCAGAGTGAAAATGAAATTACTTAAAACGTCAGTCTTCGAATGTGAGTTTGCTCAGCTTGTTGAAAAAAAGCCTCCTTCCAGAAATGTGTCTACATTTAACGACACTATTCTTGGTACTTATTGATCGATAATGATTTGTCACATGAAAACAAATTCATAATGGAGCCCCAGCTGGCTGGGTGCACCACAGGTAAAGTGAACTTCATTCTCCCATTGTCTCAGTATGAAATCTCAATGAATCATTCTCCACCGCCATGTTCATACTTCATCTTCTGCTGTATTACAAAATATGAGAATGCCTCAGTCTCAAAAAGTCATTTGAGCAGGGTCATTTTCATCATATAGTAATCTCATATGTGCCCCTCTGTGGTGTCCCCAATCAGACATCTTGGCGAGAGAGATAATGAAACAGCACAAACGCTGTGGCAGATTGTGTTTTAGCTGAGAACCCAGGGGATAAAATGTTCCAGGTGAAGAAATAGTTACTGACACCTTCTCTTATCACAACTCACAGCTGGCACACACCTCTGGAGTCTTGCTTTTACATACTGGCCTTCCTACAAGCTGGAATGATGAAAGCTAGGCCCCTCGGCAAGTAAGGGTGGCTTTGAATGTAGCAGAAGGTCTTCAAGGAAAGATAAGAAAACACATTTCTGCCTCCTTTGTAGTCAGAAAAGCAAATTAAGATGATTCGTTTTAGGGAAGTGACAGTTGTCTACATCTATTTCTAAGGGCAAAGTCTACTATTAACGTGACTTTTATCTGACAGTCATCTCATTCAGAGCAGCAGAGCCAGCACACCCAGAACCAGCAGCAGGGAATTAGTTAATGAAGTTTAAATTAAGCCCAACAAACCCTAATGTTCCCTTCCACTGTTCAACTTAAAGCCTGAATTAGTTTCCTGGTGCCTCAGCGTAGAATTATAGTATCAAAACTTTGCTGAATAAAATCAGCATTACACCAACGTTTCACTGCTCACCTCAGTTCATATTCACATTCTGAGATGCTCTGCTAAAATGCACATATTATTCATATCTAAAGAGACAAGACGTGGAAACATTCTTACATCACCCACCTCAACATCTTAAGGGGAGTGATTTTTCTATGTGTTCTTCTACAGTCATACTTGTTGTTCTGGTCAATGCAATAGGAGAGATGTGATTGTTACAGGTGTGAGATAATAATTCTAATAATTCTCTGTCTGAACACATGTATTGAATGGAATGGAACAGATAGTTCTTCTTGACAATGCATGAAAAAATATATTTGCTGTGGTTCCTACTTGCTGTGGACTCTGTGGAAAAGTTTTTTTCCCTAGAGTTTTGGTCATTTTCTACCCTGTAATAACACTGAAATAAATATTTAGTGCCTCGTCACCCTCTGCTGCTCTCTCTGTACTTAAGCCCCATTTTCTGCTCTTTAAGCCAGAGTCACAAATATATTCTGGGAACGCAATGAAAGCACAGCAGAGCAAAGGATTGAGGGTTTGACAAGGACTGTGTATTTAGGCCACTGCAATCAATAAACATATCTATGTACACTGAGGAATCTGAATTGAGCCAGAGCTTAAGAAAAATGGCAAAGTGTCTATTTGGGTGTATTCAAATGTAAATTTCTGCAGCACAATGTTGACTCTGTCCTTGATCAGTGCACTTCATCTGTCATGCTCTGTTTAAAACTGGTATTGTAAATGTGAATGTGTAATGCAGCCAGGTGTTTTTTCTATGGAACCCAAAGCTCTTTGATGAAGCAATTGCAGGAAGTTATTACATCAGGAAAAATCTGAAGATAATTAAGAACACATTGACCGTTATCACACGTTAAAAATGCTTCGTCACCTCAGTCAGAATGTTCTCAAATATGATTTTTGTGTTTTCTGATATGAATTCATTAAATCCCACAGTCTCCTTTGTGTAATGCTTGTAGAGCCAGTGTGTGGGTTGCTAAGAGTGGCAGCACTCCTTTGTACTTTTGGAATGTGTCTGCAAAGAATGGGAGTTACATGTGTGACATTTGTATTCACGTCTACTCAAAAATGTGAGAATATCCCAAGTTTTCATCTGTTCTGTATCTTCACAAATTGTTCTTGTGATTTAGTCCTCTGTTTCTATGGCGACAGAATCACCCACATCTCTCGTCACAAGGAGCCTCTTAGCCATGACAACACAGCTGTTTGCTCTACCCTTCACAGTTGGTGTGTTGCTCATCACTTTGCAAGTTCTGCACAATTTCTGACATCCAATGAGATTAAAAGCTGAATAATCTCACGTAACCTTCCAGGGAATGTGCACCATCCCTTGTGCGTTAAATAGTGCTGAAATAATGGTGCTGAGTAATCAGAGTGTTCAATAATGTGCCTGCATCAATTGTTTGTTGTCTTCCTGTGCTTGAGATATTGAGTATTTTTGCCGCATTTCACATTTTTCCTTACAAAAAAATATAACGAGATGAGGAAGATCATACAGACCTGTTGTTTGCGCTATCAATTATTTAATCATGTTTACATACTTGGAAACATTTGTAAAATCCCTACTTTACTCGGCTTTGTTTCATGAAACATTGACGCATAGCTGCCAGTTGTAAAAATGTCATTTACAGAAGTAACCCCTAAAAGAACCACGTGTACATCATGAAGTAACCCCTAAAAGAACCACGTGTACATCATGAAGTAACCCCTAAAAGAACCACGTGTACATCATGAAGTAACCCCTAAAAGAACCACGTGTACATCATGAAGTAACCCCTAAAAGAACCACGTGTACATCATGAAGTAACCCCTAAAAGAACCACGTGTACATCATGACGCAAGTTCCAGATATATACAAACACCTACACAAGTGGATACTGCGTACGGATACAGAGAGAGAGAGGAAATTGCTGTGCCCACTCACTGTTATTTGCCTTGAAGTGAGCTCCCATACACA